>JAPKLW010004646.1:0-25612 GCA_026898455.1 Plectranthus barbatus
AATGCATGCTTCGTGATTAAAGTATACATTTGTTACGATTTTTGGGCATATTTCTGGATTTTAAATGTGATTTTTTGTGGAATTGGGGATTATTAAAGTTACTTGCACTATGGGGGGTTTGATTTACATTGTTAAACTTGGAATGTACCCATGTGAATGATGGGTTGTTGATTTTGCTATAATGATTCTTCATGAACGTGATTTATGGTGGAATTCTTTGGTGCTTTGAATGGTGGATTTTTGGTGCTTTGGTGAATTATGGAATATGTTGGAGATTGATTTTTGGTCTACCCTTTGCAGAGAACATGGCACCCAGACGCCGTTCTAACTTCACCGAGGATGAGTACAAGACACTCAAAGCCCTAAGCAAGTGTGTAGTACATGGTTCAAAGTATCCCTGCCCAACAACTATGACTGCATTGGGCATCAAAGATGATGTCGAGACCCTGTTGAAGAATATTGGCTGGGAAGCCCTGCTCAACCAAAGGTGGCCGGCATTCGAAGAGCAAACGAGAGAATTTATGGCTTCCGCGTCTGTGCGAAAGAGCATCGGTAACTTGCCAAGCCACCTCACTTTCAAAATGGAGGGCAGAAGTTACACTTTGGAGCACAAGGAGTTGGATGCGATTTATGGGTGTGACGAGGAGGCAAAATACATCCCCGAGGAGGGCTTCCATGCCAAGGATTTCTGGCAACTGATCTCCGGCGAGACCATTTTGGGCACTCTACGGATGAAGCTGGTTAAGGACCCTCTCATTAGGAGCCCGATCCTGCGGTACATCCACAAGAGCGTGGCCACCTCCGTCTCCGGCCGGCACGAGAGCAACAATGTCATCATGTCTGATCTGTTTTTGCTTCATTTCCTACTTGCTGGAGCCCCCTTCTCCATGGCTGTTGTGGCTATGGACAACTGGAGCAGACCTCCCACCCGCACCAACATCTATTGTGGGGGCCTGATCACGCCAATCCTCGACCACTTCCAGATCCCGAGGAGAGGGACGGAGGTGCCACCGTCTGTGGTGGACCTCCCGGTGCTTACATTGGCAAAGCACATATCCGTCCTCCAGCCGAATGCCTTTTTGTATAAGGTGGTGGGCGACAATTGGTTGAGGTTGCCCAATACTGCTGCTACCACCATTACTGCTCTCGATTCCAAGGCAAACTTACTGCTGGACTCGCCCGCGCAAAGAGCCATGTGGTTCAGAAAAGGTCGGGATGGGACATATGGGAGCTATGCGAACACTATCCCTGTCCAGGAGGACAATGAGGAAGAGTCTGATGATGAGAGGAGCCACAGCGTGAGCAAGGGGCCGGGACGTCTTCAACTGGAGGCCGTCGCCCCTGGCGTACTGAGATGATGGAGATGATGCAGAGCATGTCCTCTTCTATGGAAGGATTAGACATGAGGATGGCCGGTTTGGCTACGGAGGTGACAGGACTGCGAGCTGATATGGGAGCCCAGAGAACGTGGATGGAGCAAAGGTTTGATGGAGTGAACACTAGATTATCCGGCGTTGAGACTGAGCTCAACGACTTGATTGCTCAGTTCCCGGCCTACTATCGGAGGCGCCGGCGGAATGAGGATGCTCCAGGCTCGACTCAGCAGTGATCACCGTCTCTCCGCCTTTTCAAACTTAGTCTTCTTCGGACTAAGTTTGGGGGTGGGACGGGCGCCGGTTATTCCCTCTATCCCTATCTTTTACTTACTATGTTTGAACTGATTTACTTGTTTTCTTATTGTACTGCAATCCTAGTTAGGTTAGTTAGGATTTTATTGATGTTTATTGCTGTAGTTATTTTGAAGTAATTCGATATGGTTGTAAAAGAATTAATCTTTGACTGATAAAGATGGTGATATTTGGAAATTCTTGGGTTTTGATGTTGCTATGGTGATGATGCAGGTGGATAGAACGATAACAAGCGGAACCATGCCGAAATTTTTTGTATTCTACCTGGTGAACTGTCGAAAGTAGGGTACACTCATTCTGATCTAACTCTCACACTTTGCATGAATTGAAAGATTTATTCTGAATTTGAGTGCTTGCAAGTGAGGTGTTCTTGATTGTGATAACTTAGGCTTGAGATTGAATTCGTGACGAGGCATGAACATGATTTGAATCGCTTGAGCTCATGATAGGGCGGAATAACTTGAAATTGATGCATGTTTTTGGTTGAACAAATTTGGCATTTGACGTCATGTTATATTAATGCTTAGAACTCAACAACTTTAAACTTGTGAGGTTTGAGCCTAATGAGTCCATTTTATCTCATTTTTTTTTATTTTTTGTGAGAGGCGAGCACAAGCGGAATGAGTAGAGTCTGTCAATGCCACGTAGTTTAACATGTTACATTGAACTAGAAAATGATCTTAGGCCATTCTTTCTTAGTACCTACCTTTGATATTATTGGAGTATAAGGTGGAAACATAATTGCCCTAACCATTGCTTCGGAACCACTTTGAGCCTTGAATTATTTCATGTGTGTTTAGGAACACGTTGTGGTTTGGGATGAGTTGAGATGAGAAGGAGTGAGTGCTTGAATTGAATTCTCGGAGTGAGTGAAATGATGATTGAAAAAAAAAAAGAAGAATGAAAAGAAAAAATAGATATCTATATTGTGTGGGAAAGAGAACAAGAAAAGTGAAAAGAAAAAAAAAGAGAAAGAAAAGAAAATGATTGGAAGAAGGTTGAATATATGTTCAGGAAAAAAAAAAAGAGAGTGAGAACTCATCAGATTGTAGAAAAGAAGTCTGTACGTATTTGTTGAAGGGTTGATTGGTTGAATGTTGAGAAAAGGGGTTGGGATGAATGAGTCACTTTTGCCTAAAACACCCTACCTGTTAGTAAGTCACGTTACAACCCGATAAAAGTCCTATTTGATTCTAGAACGATGTTTCAATGTGAACAAATGTGGCAGAGATGAATGATATGAATGAAACTTGTGTACTTGTGCTTGAGTGAAAGAAAGAAAAATTTTACCTTATACAGCTGAGTGTGAGTGTTACACTTTATATGATCACATGCCGGTATGGTTGAGTTCTTTGCATTAATCTAGACATGGTAGGTAATGAAAACTTTGTGAGATTGAAATGTGTGTTGATAGATAGTGGTGAGCCGTGAAGCATTGCACCGAGCGAATGAAAATCTAGTTTTTGTTTTTTTTGATTGCGGACAATCAAAGGTTTAAGTTTGGGGGGTTTGATATGTGCGTAATTTGCACTATTTTTGGGGTTTGAATTGAATGAATTTATGAGGATTCAGTGCACAAATCACACACATATCTCTTCTTTTCATTGATTGTCCTTCACTTGGTGTTCGGGAGTTGTTTTGAGTGTGCAGGGCATGAAAAGTGTTAGAAATTCGAGTTTTGGAGCTAAATGGAGGCTTTGGACGAAGCAAATCCCGTTCGGAACGCATATGTCCTGTTCTGGATGACAAAAAAGAGAAATCAACGAAAGTGCGTTGCCCATCCCGTTCGGGACGGTTTGGTCCCGTTCGGGACAATAGTTCGGGAGGCGTAATTGCGTTCGGGATACGTCATTCTGGCGTGAATTCGAGGGGAGATTTGTTAGAAGTCGTAGCCCATCCCGTTCGGGACAGGCTCATCCCGTTCGGGACCTGTCGGGATCCTTGGGTTGAACGCTTCTTCCATCCCACTCGGGATGGATATTTTCAAAGGAACATTTCGTTCAGGATAGAACTGCTGGGCTGCGGATTTCTCAACTATAAAAGGCCAAGGGATGTTACAAAGTAAGGGTTCGACTTTTGAAAACCCTAGAGAGAAAAAGGCACGAGATTGAAGCGATTTTCACGTCTCCAAGCTGGGAATCGAAGGTGGAAGGAAGGATTCGAAGCTAGATTTGGAGATTCATCATTAAAATCCTATGCTTTCTTATTCTCCTTTCTCTTCCATGATTTACTTTGGGATATTGACGTTTTTCATTGTATTCATGAGTAGCTAAACTCATTGTTGAGGATTTGGATGTGATTGGGATTGATTTGAATATTGTTTGGATTTGAGTAATTGAATTTTCAAGGGTTTGATTATTATTGTGGATTTGAATTTGTGTTCCTTTCATGATTGATCACCATGTGTTGGAAAGTATGCCTCAATGAACTAACTTGATAGGTTTGATGATTAGAGGGGATTGCAATAATAATTAGGTGTTGTTTCATTTAGAAGATAGGTGAATTGGCATCTAGGTTATTAAATTCTTGAGCTTTTGGGAGTTAATCGAGATTAACATACCTAGACTTAGGTTGAAATTGAGATTAATCTACGGTTGTTACATCGGTACTAAGGGTAATGACTAGAGTTATGTGAATTGACCCAGCTCAACTTATTGAAATTGTTTCGTAAAGTTAGCAAATCCAAGCATATTCATAATCTACCCCAATCCATCCTATATTCCTCGACTACTCTCTCTCTGGTAATCTCAAGAAAGTTGATTGGCATTTATTTACTTGTTACATTAATCTTTAGAATTCTAAGTAGTTTAAAATTGATCTTTCAAAACCATTTTTATCGCGTCTTGATATTAGGTTCCAAAATCAATCCATTTTACTTAAACAACGGGCGAATTGAGTCTTCGTGTTCGATAATTTTTACTTGATAAAAAAATACTGCATCAAGTTTTGGCGCCGTTGCCGGGGACTCAAGTTGTAGGTCGTTGTTTGATATTAGGGGATTTATGAGCTTGGTAGTCTAGATTTATTATATAGTTACTTAATTCTAGTTCTTGTTGGTGCAGGTGGTGCATGATTACAAGGGCTAAGGCAAAGAAAATACAAGAACAAGCAGCACAGGTAGTCGTGAAGGAAGACATGGCTGAGGAAGATCAAAGGAATGATAGACAGCTGATCAAGAATTTGCAAAGGCAGCTGGAAGAAGTCCGAGCCCAAGTTAACAATAACGCGGAGGAAAGGGAGCGTAGAGAAGAGAGGAGAAATCCTCTTCAAAATCTGTTCCGACCTTCAAGGGGAGAATCTACTGATGGATTGAATCTACGGACTGACGCTACTCATTTCGAGATCACACCACAGCTTGCTCAGATGGTACAGAAGAATCAATTTGGAGGAAACCTAATGAAGATCCGAACAATCATATCACGCAGTTCCTGGAGGTGGCAGACATGATAAAGATTAACCAGGTCCCCCAGGAGCAAATCAGGATGTACTTGTTTTCCTTCTCCTTGAAGGACGAAGCTAAGTCGCGGTTGATTGGATTGAAGAAGAATGAAATAAGAACATGGGCAGATCTGAAGGAGAAGTTTTTGTTGAAGTATTTTCCACCGGGGCTGACACTGAAAAGGAAGGCAGAGATTCAGGCATTCAGCCAGCAATATGATGAGCCGCTGTATGAGGCATGGGACAGGTTTCGAGAGATGCTGAGGAAATGTCCAAAACATGGGATGTCTGATGCAGAGATCATTTGCCTCTTTTATGCTGGAGTTGTTGGTCCCGGATATCAGGGTATACTTTGGCAGCGGAAAATACGTAAGTTCGTTTCTTGCACTCTGCTGGTTACACAGCTGACTGGGACCTTGTCAGCTGGTAAGTCAACTGGCAACTGAGTATTCAGCTGACTGGCAACTGGCTGGTCAGCTGATGACTCAGGACTTAGAAAATTTTAGAGTCGAGTTTGCACAGTTATAAACTGATTTCAGTTATACTCCAGCACTTGGGTGCTGGGTTTTAAATTAGTAAGTAAATGCTGAAAGCAGTAAATAACAAGGATATTTTATAGTGGTTCGATCAACTGATCTACGTCCACTCTCCAGTCGAAGCACTGGAAATTCACTAAAGAGAGTAATCCGGTACAAGATTATCCTACGATCTATTTCCAGCTGGTAGATGCCTTGTCCACCAGTCCACTGGATCAACCGCTCCCGGTCCTTGTCCTTCTTCAACTCTCGTCAGATGGATGGAGTGCGAGCACGTCACTTCAACCTCCTCCTCCGACTGATTGGGTGTTGAGTTCTCCCAAGAACTTGACTCTTGCTGGCGGCAAAACTGCCCGTAATAACTCTGGAGCTGGCTGGCTCAAGAGCTGCTATGTTCTTCCTCGGAATGAGAAGGAACACCAAATGAGATCAATAACTCACAAGCTAGAAGCTTGGAGTCTCGTGTTCAAATGATTGACACACGGAGTAGCTTTAAGAAAAGCCTCGAAAGTTTGCTTATACGCTGATATGAATGCGTTTGAGCTTTCGGTAGTTCAGGAATGGCTAAGAGTGGGCAAGAGTAGCTAAGAGTATTGAATGCTGTTGGATCTCACGTATTTATAGACGTGAGATTCAGATTCAAATACTAGCCGTTTGGACACATCCGGAAAAGTCTCTGTCCTCGCATGTCCTTCTGCAGGCGGCAGGTAGGAATTTCCGGAAAGCGCCATACCTTTGATCGCTTTATCTGACACAGATCTCTTTGTGTCAGAACGACTCTATTCGTCAGTACGAGGAATCGCAACTGGTGTCTTGAACTGATAGACTTTAAGGCATCCTCCTTAAAGTTATACACTGTCAGTTACTTCCTCAGACGAATCTTCTTTTTGTCTCTAAGACTCTGGGAGAGCGAATCTTGAATTCTGCTGATAACCTCCGACTGGTAGATCATACTGGTGATCTTTGTGCTGGCAGTCTCTGCTGGTGACTTTCCTTAGCACAATCAAGGTCTACCAATTCGTCTGATGTTATCTCTTGGAATCTCCCGTGACTGGTGGCTTCACCGCTGGTGAATAGTGTCAGCCAGAACACATATTCTGCTGGTAAGATCTCTCAGCCTCCTGCTGGTGAAATCTTCCCACTGGTGAACAGTAACCAGTCAATAGCTCTACTCCATGCTGATGAACAGTGTCAGCATGAGTCTTCGTCAGCCGCGTGCTGGTGAGACTTCTCTCAACTGGTAAGCACATCTCATGCTGGTGAACAGTGGCCAGCATGAGTCTTGATCAGCTGCGACTTACAACTCAAAATACCTATACAGGACTTTACATTTGAGACTAGAGCTATTCTAGAGACAAACTGACGCTGGTTGGACTTAGGATTTGATCCACCAAAACACCAAACTAGAATCTAAGCAAGTAGCTACTGGGGAAGGGAAACTTAGCCAAATTTCCCAACAGGAGTTGATAATGACACACAACTATGACTCGATAATATTGGTGGAGGAGACTTCCTTGATCTAGAGGAAGATGAGGCCATGAGGGCAATTCGATGATCTACCCGCGCTGAAACGACAAACCCACTCATACACCTCGATTGAATCTTGCGCTTCACTTTTTCGGCGTTCCCACAGACGGCGCCACTTTGTTGATGTCGAACACACAAGATTCAAGAAAACAACACTCGAACATGCACAGACCCACAAACACAAAGCTCGATTTACGTGGTTCGGCACTAACGCCTACATCCACGGGAGGTCGTATGAGAATTTTATTAACCAAGCTTGGATTACAAGAGAATGTTTCTCTCTACTCTCAGAATTCGCGCAGGAATTCCTCTCTCTGAAACTGAATGAATCTGAAGCTCTCTCTCTACAATATTTTCTGAAAAACTGAATATGAGCTCATCCTCCTCTTAGAATAAGACACGTGTCACAGCTCAACTCATTTCAACAAACTCAAACCCGACTCTGTAAGTTGAAACACGTTTTTGCTGCTTCTCTTCAAACTCAAAAATTCGATCCTCAAGCTTCAATATTCAGCCTCAGCTCCAACTCTCATGCAAAGCCACAATTGTTGCCATGCATTCAAACTCCACAGGACTAATATGACGGAATGGATGGAATAATTTAGACTAGGATATACAAATAAATATGTACTGTTTTGACCATTAATAATCACTAGAACTTAGTAAATTCTTAATAGTTATGTACTTGAAAAAATATTTACATTTTGTTTATCACTATCATTTCTTTCCATTTCAACTCGCCCTCTAAGATATGAAACTTAACTGCAGTATTTGAATTTTCCAAGAGGAGTGAAAAGCTGGTCCTGGATGACTCTATATACTTCCTCCGTCCCGGTTGAATTGTCCCGGATTGAACGGGCACAATAACCAAAGAGTGTGAGTGTAGAGTAAGTTGAGTGAAATTAATATTTTATTATTGAGTGTGAAAAAATTATCTTTTTAAGTAATGAGACAATTGAGGTGTGACGGATGGAAAAAGAAAGTGAAACAATTGAGGTGGGACGGAGAGAGTATATAATATTTATATATATATATATATTTGGTGCCACTATGCTTTTTAAAATGTGGTTGGCCATCATTACGTAATACAATCAATATATTTTGTGTTTTTCTTCATTAAATTACTTACTGCAACCTCACCTATAAAATAAAAAATTAGAATAATTAAGCCATTGGATCCATTTTAATTAAATGTCGATTGATGAAAAGTTTACTAATCGAATAAGAAAAAATCATGATGCTATAATTTAGCAAGTTACGAATTTCAATGCCCTTCTATCTCATAACAATTTATTCAATATATGTTAATTACTTTACTTGCGTTGAAACTCACAAATTAAATAGTATTTCGCTGTCACCCCCAAAAAAATGCTAAATTTTGATTTGATTACCAATTAAGTGACAAGAGAATGAATATTAAGAGGCCTGGTTGGTTTTGTTTTACTCAAAAGTCAAACCAACGTTCTATGAATATAATATGATAAGAAATGTTTCTTTAGTTCTAAATAAAAATCATGAGAATAATATTAATTTATTTGATTGACTGAAAAAAATTATAAAAAAAATCCCATTGCACGTTAAAGACAGCTACTTAGTAGTTTATATTCAATTTCCTGTTCAAATTCCCTCCAATCCAAAATCTTGACTAATTATGTGAGAAATTGTTGACTTTATTGAACAATGCATTTATTATCAAATTGCGAGCTTTTAATCTTTATTTCATTCAAATAAATTATATTCAACATTGAAATATAACAACACATGAACCGTATTACTCCCTCCGACCCAAAACATTTGTCCTGTTTTTCTTTTTCGTCTGTCCCAAATATTAGTTTTGCTTTCCTAAAATGAAAAATTAATACACACTCACTAATAAAATATTAATTTCATCTATCTTTACTTGCATTGGTATTTTTGTCGGAATGAAACAAGATTAATATTTAGGGATGGATGGAGTATATTTTATAAAAAAATTATATATATATAAAAAAAAGGCATGAAAGAAAAAGTGATGGATGGATTCGGATTCAAGGGTTGTGAGGGAAGAGTCGAACGGGAAGACCCTTGGCGGGGATGGGCATGGGATCCACCACGATCTTCTCGTCGGGGATGCTCATCTCCCACCGGAATCTCTTCACCAGATGGTGCATGAACACCAGAATCTCCAGCCTCGCGTATTCCTTTCCGGGGCACATCCTCGGCCCTCCGCCGAACGGCACGAACATGTACGGAGCGGGCCCCGATCCCTAGAATCGCGACGGGTCGAACTTCGTCGGCTCCGGGTTTTTGTGCGTTGAGTTTGCGCTCCAGTATAGCTGCAGGTAAGGTGTTCGATCATATGCTTATTAATCATCAACATTGATGCACGAAATTTCATAAGATTGAATACTTGAAAAGAATGAAAGATTAGGACAACAAAAGGGATGATAGGGGTGATGGAGCTGGGATTTTCTTAGATTATCATATGTTTTTAGAAACAGGAAAAGACATCCCTTGAAATAACCATTAAGTGGCTACTTATTACACCTTTACATTTAATGCTTATAACTACATTAATGATTAGCTGTTACGGCAATCAATATTGCGTCCTTTGGCTATCCATGTGATCGGTTACAAGTAGAAAGGCGCGTCTTGATAGCTTGGCAGGCCCGCTCGTCGAACTGACAGGTCCATTGAATTCGTCGAACTGTTGATAATCAGTGGGCTCTCGTTTGTCGAATTGATTGGAGTATTGAGTATCCTTTGTTCGTCGAACTCGTCATAACCAAGCTCTCCAGGAGGCTCGAAACCAGGAGATCGGCTCAGAATGTTCAGAGGCCAATGTTTTGATGCTCAACAAACATCATAAATATATAGTAATTAGTAAATACTTAGGAATTGATGCAGATTAATGAGTGAAACTGCAGTTAATGAATTACCTTCCAGCCTTTAGGAATGGAGAAACCGTTGTAGACGAAGTCGGTGATGGCTTCTCTGAAAGCGCCCTGCAGCGGCGACGCCAGTCTCAGAACCTCACAAGCTACGTTCCACGAGTATTTCATCTTCTGCAGGTCTTCCCAGTTCAGCAGCTCGCCTGCTGCTTTCGATTTCGCTATTTCCATTTGCTCTGTGATTGGATCAATTAGGGAAGGAAGATGAATCATAAATTAATTAGACAAATATTGCTGTTAAATAATTACCATTGTAGACTCTTTCGTAGACATGAGGCAGCTCGGCGAGATACTTGACGATGAAGGTGCAGGCGGAGCTAGCAGTGTCATGGCCTCCGATTAGCAGCCCCAAGATCTTGACTGCGATATCCAATTCCTGCATGAATTTCCCATTCTCGTCGCTGGTGAGGAGCATGTGCGACAGAATATCCTGCGTGGGGGACGCCTTCCCCTCGGCCAGGTCGACTCTCCGCTGCTTGATGATGGAAACCAGCTCTTTCCTGACGAAGTTGGAGGCCTTGATCCCCTTGTTGAAAGGAGTCCCAGGCAAATCAATGGGGATGGAGATCAAACCAGAGGCCAGAACGTTGGAGAAGAGGAACTTGTTGCCGGCGGCGCCGCAGAAAACGGCGGCCTTCTCCCCGAGGAGATGAGTCCGGAAAACAATGGAGGAATATTTGGCCATGCGGTCGAAGATGAACTTCTCCGGGTGGCCTTTCCAGCCGGTGGAGAGGAACTCCAAGCTCTCTCCGATGAGGGGCCACCCCGTCTTGCCCGGAGGCAGTAGCCTTCCGTTGTTGTAGAAGAGCAAGTGCATGGATAAGAGGACGAAAGAGATGAAGAGGGTGAAGAGAGAGGCATAGAAGAGCTCCATGATTATTGGCAATTGGAAGCTGGTTAGTTTACTCGATGAGTGTTGAAAATATAGCTAGAATGGCGCGTATATATAGAGAGATAGGTGGGAGTGGGAGTGGGAGTGGGAGTGGGAGTGAGAGGTATAGTCAAGAAGAAGGGGTCGTGGTCTCTGAGGAGGGAGACAGGAATGGGAATATTGTTTTCAACTGTTTTTTAGTCCAAAGAGTCGGCTTTTTCAATAAATACACCAACAAATATGTGCGCTATTTTAACTTGTTTTACTATCAATCATAAGTTTTGTCTAAGACTGCTGAAAATTTAACTTTTTATAATTATACCGGCGATTATGCGAAAAAAAAAATTATTCACGGCGTAGGGAAAATTTTCGACATTATAATGGTACGATTTTGGTAATATTTGCGGTGCATCTGTGCATACTTTATCGAGAAAATGATGCTTCATCCGTCCCGGGTTATTAGTCTCATTTATTTTTGACATAATTATTAATATTTGTGAATGTAATAGAATTAATATTTTATTGGTGTAAAGAGATTTTTTTCCATTTTAGGAAATGAAACTAATTTTATGGGACAGACAATAGAAAATAGGACTAATAAGGCAGGACAGGACGGAGGAAGTATTACTTTTATTATTTTTATTTTTTATTTTATTTTAAAATATTAAATTAAAAATAAACCTATCTTACCTCTTCATTTCATAATAATATTAGATTGTTATCGATATATATAAATTTCTTAAATAAATTCCAATAGAAGGAACAATAAAAATTACAGTATATATTAATATTTGGCAAATTATCATATAAGATGGTCTCATTATTTTTATTGTGAGACGAATTTAATGATGTATTTAATTTATTGAAATAACGTATTTCTTCATTGCAAATGATGTAATTTTTATGCAGAAAAAAGTAATTTATTAAAAAAATAAAATAATGTATTTAACTTATTGAAATGATGTATTAATGTCCGTCTCACAATAAAAAAATAGTGAGACCGTGTCTCAGAAGACCAACTCTTAATATTTTGATACAGTAATAGTGATATATCGGAAAAACATGTATATATAAATCATTTCATGCTAAAAATTCCATATACCAAACTTTGGTACTCCCTCCATCCTGCCCCATTAGTCTTATTTTCCAATTTCGTCTGTTCCGCGGAATTAGTCTTATTTTTTAAAATAAAAAAAATCTACTCACACCAATAAAATATTAATTCTACTACAGTCACAAACATTAGTAACTGTGCTAAAAATAAATAAGATTAATAATCCTGAACGGAGGGAGTATATCAAAAAATTGGGTATGATAATTGCCAGAAATTTTCTTTTACTGTGAGATTAGTACAGAATACAATATAGTAAAAAAGTTTAATATACTTTTAGGAATGAGTTCTCTTTATTTTATATTATCCATGCACCTTTATAGATTTTCACTAATTTAAAAGTTATATTTGTGTTTTTTATATTGGGTGGAGTTACAAAGTTTAGTATGTATCTAGTGGAAGTCAGGGGCGACAATCTCTGATCCGATACAATAACTCGACATGAATCAAATATGAAAAAAAGTTTTTAATTTTTTGGTCAATTTTGGATCGAATCCGCGAATTCATTTATTTTTTGTGTCGGTTTCTGGTCAGATTCGGGTTGACCCGCCAACCCATTTGACCCAAAATAAATTAGTTTTATTATATAAGTGTATGATAATTATATGATTTTCGTGTCATTTTCGGGTCATCTTCGGGTTTTTCGGGTTTACAAGTCATTTGCGTGTGAACAAGTCATGTTGTATAATAGATTAAATTTTTCATTATAATTAAGCAGGTCATTCGAGTCACTTTCGGATTGACTTGATAATAAACATGTTGGGTTCGGGGTGAATTCTTTTACCCGAAAAATAAACAGGTCGGGTTCGGGTTGGTCTGTCGCGTGTTATTATCAGGCCGCAACCCAACCCGCTAACCCAAACCCGACCCGTTTGTCATCCTTAAGTGGAACCTGATACAATTTGTCACCACCCCTCCGTTAAACCAACCCTACTTATCGTCGGGCTCCGAGGTACTCTCAAATCGAGAGTCCTTTCCACTGGAATGACATCGAGCGTTTCTTATCACCGGACGATTGAGCGTCTTCAGCCAGATGTCTTCTTCTCACGACGGTTGAACGACTGTGTGTGATGGTGCGCCGCCTCCAAGATCGAATTTATTAAAGGGACAATGTCGGCTCAGGACTCATCTGAACCTGCATGACTCGCCTTACCGTCGACCACAGGGAGGGAAGGATGGGTTGCAGACCTAAGGAAACCCTCACAACACTCAGATGTATAGAGAGATTGAAGGAATCATTCAAGAAAACCACTAGTAATCTCATAAGGAACACTCAGATCTCAAGAAGAGAGGAATTGCAAGAAGGTTTGAGAGATGCGGCGCAGGAGTAAATGAAATTAGGGTTGGGAAAGTAAACTTACCTTATTTATACACGGGTTAAAAAACTAACCAAAATCGACTCCGTAATCAACTAATAAACCAGGTTAACAATTAAGACAGATTGGATATCAAACCCTCGAGCCTACCTTCCAACATAACCAGCAAGTTCACACATTAATATCTATAGACTATAATTATATATGTAGAATATTCTATGGAAGGTGGTTTATGTGTTCCTTATTTGATTTTTTTCTTTTCTTAATCAACCCATTCTCTTTAGAGATATCAAATAATAAACATCTCATTTATAAAATCTTTGAATGAGAGATTTCAAAATAAATATCTTCTTCTTCATTATACACTATCAAGAAGCATGTATCAATATATACTGTGGGTATATACATTAATTAATGCATACATGATTTTGTATCAATCATCCAATGTTCATATGTATATATATATAATAAGAAAAAAAATAAACAATTACATATAGTCTCACTACTAATTCAATTGACTCATTTTCAAGATTAATATAATTTAACGCACGTGTTTATTATTGGCCTCAATAATAAGTGATGGCACACAGAGAGTGTTAAGTGCCAGCTGTGGTAGCCCATTTCTCTTAGCAATATGTTCATTTTATTCTAAAATGGTGGCTTACATTTTTACATAAATTAAAAATTAAAAAATTTTAATTTTTTACATAAATTTAAATTCTTAAAGATTCAGATGTCTAGATGGTGTTTGGGCTTAAGTAACCCAAAAATGCCTAATAAAATCAATCATATGATTTTCAGGTCTGACCACTTAGATCGATTTTTATAATACTAATTTCAACTATATAGTTTCTTTTTCTTTTCTTTTTTAACGAGGAAATCGCATAATTATAGACATCATCATCATCACCTTTTCACCTGTATGTGAAAATGAATGTAACTAGATAGAGTGTTCTCCATAAATAAAAATGAGCATAAGTCTGAAAATACGGAGTATATTATATTTTAGAATTTGTGGTTTTTCTTAGTCTCAATTCATAGTGATTTGATTGTTGTTAAATATATATATATATATATATATATATATATATATATAGTTGTAATCATATGTGAACCACCTCTTAGATAAGAGATAAGAACTACATATCAATCCTTCATTTTTTAAAATTAATGACTAGGATTAATTTGAGAATTAATTTATTTTAATTTATAGATGTCTTATATTAATAATTACCGGTAATCTAGGAATAATAATTTTATGATTTTTATATTCCATAACCGTTGCCTTCTCCACCATGATTTCCAATATTTTTTTTTTCTAAGTATATTCTATTTTATTTTTTTTTTGCAAGGTAACTGAATGCACGATTGTATTTTCCATTTTTTTTTTCTGAGTATTACAAAAATTGTTTTTTCATTCGTACTTTGTATCACAATTTTTTTAGTTCAGCATTGTTCATATTTTTGCCATATTATTAGTTTTTTTACTGCAACTCTTTGAATTATATGATCCTTTTGAAATCAGGTTCACAACATAAATCATTTACTTGTTTTTTTTTAAAAAAAAATACTTATACAATATTGAATTAAAATAAAAATAAAACAATTTTGATGAAAATGTATTTTGACGTTACATCTTTAACTATTTTTTGTTTATTTTACTGCTCGTAATGTAATTTTTTTTATTACTCCATTATTTTAGTTTAGCTTGTATGGACATTCGAATGAGGTTATCTTTCAATTTTCATAAGATGTTTCATTTAATTGGAGAAATTACTTTTAATTTTGTATATTTCCTCACATAAATGCATTTAATTTAAATGATATATGCAATTTTCGAATCTTTTTACTACATATTTTTGATACTTTCATTATTTTCGAAATCAACATCATTAGAAAAAAAGTTCTTCTGCATAGGACAATTCATTTACACGCGTACACAGAGATAACTGTAGTATTAATATAATCAAATACTTAATCTATTAATATTAAGTTCTGCAACTACTAAAAAAGATATATGCAGTATTGTGGAGAGAATATCGAACCAACTGAACAAAAAATTTGGTACTAATTCTTAACAAAGTCAATTCAAAATAAATAACAAAAAGCTAGACTGGTACTAATTCATAACAAAGTCAATCCAAACGAATAACAAAATACATAATAGAATTAGTTGTGGCCACCATTTCCATTCTCTAAAATTCTCCAAGTACTTGTCCATGTCAAAATTCTTGTTCTTGCAATGTCTTTTAAAGAACTTTGTGGCATTGGTTCAAATGACTTCACCTATTGTATTGTCCAATGAGCTTTCTGCAGATTTCCATTCTCAATTCCATCATTACAAAGTTGCATAACTTTTAAAGAAAAAATGCATATCACTACATAAAAAGTTGCTTAAGTACAAATATATGTTGTTCAAGTCATTATAATTTTTTGAACATAAGAGTAAAATGTTAAGAAATGGAAAAAAAAAACTTTGAAATGGAAACCACATTCATATATAAGAACATTCATATATAAGAACGGAAAAGTTATTTGACAAGGTAATACAAGTTACTAAGAGAAAAATCATATTTTAATATAACAATTAAAAATTATCAGTAAACCATATTATAAAGTTGCATAACTTCTATTGAAAAAAAATGCATATAACTACAAACAAACTTGCTTAAATACAAATATATATTTTTCAAGACACTAAGAATGAATTATTATTCAACCAAAAATACAGTGAAGTATATGTAGACTTGCTTCAATAGATCTAAAAAAATTACATCACACGTACTTTCAATGAGCTAGTAAGTAACTATGTTGGCAATTGCATTTGAATACCGAAAAATTGCATTAAACACAAAACAATTTTGGTTGTAATGTAATACTATCAGTAAATAAAGTAATTTATTCTAAAGATACAAAGTTGCATAACTTCTATAGAAAAAATGCATATATCTACATAAAAACTTGCTTTAATACAAATATATGTTATTCAATACACTAAATTTTTGGAAAATAAGAACAGAATTTCAAGAAATTGTAACGCCCCCAACTGACCTTCCCAATTTGGGGCCACGTTACATTAATGTTTCAGGTTTTATCACACATTTCTCAAAATAATAAAGCAGAAGACTTTAATTGAAATGAAAGGATAAATAAAACATTCAGAATGCATACTTCGAGTCAAGTTACAAAACAGAATTTATGTTGTTTTAACAACCCAAAAGTGGGAAGGGATTTTCAGAGAGTGTAGCAGCGTGTGTGCAGCGTGGCGGAGATATGCATATGATGATGCATATCTCAGGGTCTATAGTTTTAAACACCTCGCACTGCTCGTTTACACCCTTGCTAGCCCATCCTCGCTGCTTAACCTGCGTATTTTAAAAATAATACGAGGGACTGAGTACTAACGTACCCAATGAGAAACATGCCCAAAGACATACATTATATATGAGAAATGCTATGCAACTCACACAGATAGACATGGGGTTTTGTTTGAAAAGAACCATGCTATCTAAAATATTTTATTTTGCACGTGCTATTTATATATTATTATATATGTTTCAGTTTTGTAACTGGAAGTTGGCCGACTTCCAAGTTACGATGATCAGTTAGGAATGTAAACACACTCAACCTACTGTCATCTAAGTGCACTAGTCCCAGAAATCCATTTTGAAACCCGATCGTTTAAATAATAATCACCGGATCCAAATACCGGAAGACACTCCGCCTCATTCCAACAAACATTTGGAGACAATTTATCCATAAATATCAAAGGGGCTTCCAACCCTGTTCACTAAATGAGTTCTAACGCAGTTATGGAAACCTGGTTCTAAACTCATTAGTTATACTCTCTGTCGATCCCATCGACAGAGGACAGATACAATAGCACAAAACATGCATAGCAGTCTCAATTTAAAACAAATAGTTTTAACACATTTTGGAAAGGAAAACACGCATTTTGTTTTATACTGAAATAGTTTCCCACCTTATGCTTAGCTTTTAGGTATAGATGATTTCTGCTAGTATGAGCTCCCTGATCCTCGCTTTCAACCTCCTACAATTAATCCGGAATAAACCAGTTAGTACGGACGATCTAGGACAGGACAACTCATATAACTTATCATGTTTCTAATATAATATCTTAATCTCAGGAATCGAACAAGGTTTGAAACAATTCAGGAAAGGAACGAAAATGCGAAACTGGAAGGTCTGGCTCTCTGTTTCGACCGAGACGAGCCATCTCGGTCGAGATGTTTGTCTCGACCGAGACAGAAGATATTTCGACCAATATGGGCATATCGACCGGGATGAGACCATCTCGGTCTATATACTCACCTCGACCGAAATCTTATCCATCTCGCCCGTGCTCTTTACTTCGTCCGATATCCAACCAATTCGGGGAATTCTCTATCTCGACCGAGATCACACCCATCTCGACCGAATTGATTATTTTAACCGAGATGAGTGTCTTGACCAAAATGCCTGTATCGACCGAGATGAGCTTCATCCCGGTCGATACGGGTCGTCTTCTCCGATGGTTCGCACGGCGAACCTATTTTTGCCAGTTTCGGCCGTTCCAACCATCTAAATACACATGCAAATACATATACGAGCTCCCTAGACACTCTAGTACACGATTCTAGCCCTTAAACACGGATTAAATGCAAGAAACGAGGGTTGGAAGTGAGCTCACCGGAAAATCCTCTCTCTCTGGCAATGAACGCGATTCCGGCGGTGAAACTTGCGGTTCTTGATGTCCGAACGTTCCCTATAACATCAGGAACATGCCTCAATTAACAAATTTTGGTTTTATCGCCGATTAAACGAGTTGCAAATCAAAACTCGAAAATCTTAAAGGGTGAACACCCAAACTTCTCACCTCGATAACTCTGTCAATACTCGTCCCCTCGGAACCCACTTCTGCTCAAATTGAAGCCCAAAGAGTGTACTATACGATGGTGGTGGCGGCTGGCTCGGTGGTGGTCGGAGGCGGCCGAAATCTGGCCAGAAAGTATGTTGACGGGAATGGGTTTGGGTTGGGAGGATTCTCTATTAATTCTCTTTCTCTAGGATAGTATAAGGTGGAAAAAGCTTATACTATACTCTCACCCTATATATATATCCTTCCCAACATATAATATATGTAATTATACATATATATATAACTATACATGTATTTATATATCATTCTCTCAAATCATACTTATTCCCTCATGAATTATCACATCTTACTTCCCAAAATTCTCAACTCATTTCATCATTTCCAAATAAATTTTGATAATTTCCTCAAAATTGATAATATAACCAAGCTTTAAATCAAAATTAAATTCTCCAATCTTAATCACATAATTTCCAATGCTTCCCAATTGAGGAATTCCCTTTTTATTAAATCCGAATAACTATTACAAGGTTGAATATTACACGGGGTATTACATCCCCTCACCCTTATAAAATTTTCGTCCCGAAAATTTACAAAGCTTCGAAAAGCTCGGGATACTTCTCTTTCATCTTCTCCTCAAGCTCCCATGTCGCTTCCTCACGCCCATGGTGACTCCAAAGCACCTTAACAAGCAGAATTGACTTATTCCGGAGCTCCTGAATCTTTCGGTCTAGTATAGCCTCCGGCTGCTCTTCATACCGTAAGTCTGAGCTCAAAATCACATCCTCCTGACGTATCACGTGTCTTGGATCATAAACGTATTTTCTCAATTGAGACACGTGGAATACGTTATGGATATTACCCATGCTCGGGGGTAGTGCTAACCTGTAAGCCACTGGACCAATGCGCTCTAAAATCTCATATGGTCCCACATAGCGCGGTCGCAGCTTACCTTTCACTCCAAATCTCACTATTCCCCTGGAAGGCAAAATTTTGAGGAAAACCTTATCCCCTACTTCAAAATGTAACTCGGTCCTCCTCGAGTCTGCGTAGGACTTCTGCCTACTTTGTGCTTCTCTTATCCTTTCTCGAATCTGTTGGACTATCACAATCATCTCTTTGATAGCATCTGGTCCAATAACTATTCGTTCTCCTACCTCGTCCCAATAAAGAGGCGAATGACACTTCTTCCCATATAAGGCTTCATAAGGAGTCATTCCGATTGTTGCCTGATAACTGTTATTATACGCGAACTCGATCAAAGGCAAAATCGGCTCCCAACTGCTACCTCGGTCTAAAACCACCATTCGTAACATGTCCTCGAGAGTCTGGATTGTCCTTTCAGACTGACCATCTGACTGAGGGTGAAATGTTGTACTGAAATTCAGGCGAGTCCCCAACTCTTGCTGTAAGCTCATCCAAAATCGAGATGTAAACTTCGCATCTCTGTCAGACGTAATAGATTTCGGCACTCCGTGCAGTCTGACTATCTCTCGAACATAAATCTGAGCTAGCTTATCTGATCCATAATTCACCTTAATCGGTAAAAAGTGAGCACTCTTCGTTAGACGGTCCACTACAATCCATATCACCGTATTTTCTTTATGTGACTTTGGTAACTCAGTCACAAAATCCATGGAGATATGTTCCCATTTCCATTCAGGGATGTTTAACGGCTGCAACTTCCCATACAGCCGTTGATGTAATGTCTTAACTTGCTGACATACCAGACACTTCTCCACATATAAGGCTACATCTTTCTTCATTCCGTCCCACCAGTACCTAGTTTTCAAATCCTGATACATCTTGGTACTTCCTGGGTGAGCGGTATACGGCGTATCATGAGCTTCACTGAAAATTTCATTCATCAGCTCTTCACTAATCGGCACCAAAATTCTATCTCGGAAAAGTAACGCACTATCAGGTGCCTCCCTATACTCTCCCACTGTCTTGACTTTAAGTTTTTGACGCAACTTCTCAATTTCTGCATCTGATCTCTGTGCCTCGATAATTCTTTCTCTCAAATCCGGTACTAAAGTCAAAGCTCCCAAATCACATCTCTTCCTCTCTGAAGGTGATATCACTTTTAGACTGAGTTTCTCAAACTCTCTGATCAAACTATCTTCTCTTGTAAGCATACAGCCTAACTGAGCTTCTCCCTTCCGACTCAAGGCATCGGCCACTGAATTTGCCTTGCCTGGGTGATAATTTATCGTCAGATTGTAATCATTCACGAGTTCTAACCATCTCCTCTGCCTCATATTCAGATTCTTCTGTTCAAACATCAAACTCTTATGATCAGTGAATATGGCACATTTCACACCATAGAGATAGTGTCTCCAAATCTTTAACGCGTGGATTACGGCTGCTAGTTCCAAATCATGAGTTGGATAGTTCACTTCATGCGGTCTTAATTGTCTTGACGCATAAGCTATCACCTTAGCGTCCTGCATCAGCACACAACCTAACCCATTCTTCGATGCATCAGTATAAACCTCGAAGTTCTTATCCGACTCTGGCACTGCTAAAACTGGTGCGGTTGTTAACAACTGTTTCAACTTCTGAAAACTCTTCTCACACTCATCCGTCCACACAAACTTCACGCTCTTCTGTAGTAACTGAGTCATCGGCTTTACGATCTTTGATAAGCCCTCGATGAATCTTTTGTAATAACCGGCTAAACCCAGAAAACTACGAATCTCGTTCGGCGTAGTTGGTGATTTCCAATCCATCACTGTTTGAATCTTGGCTGGATCTACCTTAATTCCATCTGCCGAAACGATGTGACCCAAGAATGTCACTTCTCTCAACCAAAATTCACACTTGCTGAACTTGGCATACAGCTTCTCGTCTCTCAGGGTCTACAATAATGTTCAGATGTTGCTCATGCTCTGCTTCACTCTTCGAGTATATAAGATATCATCGATAAACACCAACACGAAGTTATCTAGATACGGATGAAATACTCGGTTCATTAAATCCATGAACACTGCAGGAGCATTTGTGAGTCCAAACGGCATTACTACTAACTCATAGTGACCGTACCTGGTTCTGAATGTTGTCTTCGGAATATTCTCCTTCCGAATCTTCAACTGATGGTACCCTGATCGAAGATCAATCTTAGAAAGTACCTTTGCTCCTTTGAGCTGATCGAAAATATCATCGATCCTTGGTAATGGGTATCTGTTCTTCAGCGTCAACTTATTCAGCTCTCGATAATCAATGCACATACGCATCGATCCGTCCTTCTTTTTCACGAATAGAACCGGTGCACCCCATGGTGACACGCTTGGCCTGATATACCCCATGTCCAACAGCTCCTGTAGCTGGACCTTCAACTCTTGCAATTCTTTCGGGGCCATGCGGTACGGCGCTTTAGAAATTGGTGCCACACTCGATTCCATATCAATGGTGAACTCCACCTGTCTATCTGGTGGTAACCCTGGTAGTTCCTTCGGAAACACGTCCTCGAACTCTCTTACTATCGGAACATCCTGCACTGTTAGTCCTGGTTTCTCTTCTCCCTCCAAATACACTAAGAAGGCTTGGTTTCCCGACTTACGCAACAATTTCGTTGCCTGAATTGCAGAGATTACTGGCACTCTCTGTCTCTTTCTGAAACCGTGCACAAATGCCCCCTCATTCCCTTGCTGCGGAATGATCACCCTCCTCTCGCGACACAAAATCGTCACCTTATTCTCCGACAGCCATTCCATTTCTAGGATTACATCTACGTCATGAATGTCCTGTACGTTCAACTCTGCTACATGAATATCGCTCTCGTTCAGCTTGATTTTCAAGTCTCGGCACACTAAAGTAGAAATAGTGGTTTCTCCTGAAGGTATTGCTACGTTCAAGTCATGACTATTCTTCTCTACCTTAAGTCCTAGTGCCTCAACACATGCAGATGAAATGAATGTATGCGATGCTCCAGTATCAAATAATACCATAACAGGTATATCATTAATGCATCTCATACCTGTCAGATTGCCATCATCTTGATTCCCATCCAGAGCATAGGCTCGGGCTCTCCTCTGCTGTCCGTCACCACCCTGCTGGTTCCCTTCTTGGTTTCTGGGTGGGGCCTGATTGCCCTGCCTACCTCCTCCTCTGTTCCCAGCGTTGCCCCTCCATGGCTGGCGGTGTCCTCTGATCGCCCTTAGTTGCTGGTTAGCAGGTCTCTGAAAATTCTGGCGATTACCACCTTGAGCTGGCGGTGTAGGGCAGTTGTTGGCATAGTGACCTTGCCCTCCACAGTTGAAGCATTTGACTGCATTTCCTTGGCAACCTCTTGTATGCCTTCTGCCACACCTTTGGCAGTTCTGCGGCCCTGCCTGGTCTCGCCTCTGAGCTTGGTGAGGATTGAACCTCTGGAAGTTCTGTTGGTCCGACCTCCCCTGAAAATTCTGCTGCCGACCCTGGTCATGGCGCTTCTGACTGCCTTGACCTTGAACAAAATGCCAGGGTGGCTCTTCCCACTTCCTTTTCTGATTTGGAGCTGGAGCCTGCACCTCCTTTGCTCCCCATTCCGGCATCTTCTTCATGTTCTTTGAAGCTTCAATATCCAAAGCATGGCTCAACAGTTCTTGATAGCTTAAGCCCTTCATGGTGGCCAGTTGTGTGCGAATATCCTCACACAGACCATCTCTAAATTTCTCTGCCATCTTTTGCGGTGTATCCGCCAGATGCGGCACCATC
Organism: Plectranthus barbatus; assembly: GCA_026898455.1. Classification (NCBI taxonomy): domain Eukaryota; kingdom Viridiplantae; phylum Streptophyta; class Magnoliopsida; order Lamiales; family Lamiaceae; genus Plectranthus; species Plectranthus barbatus. The sequence goes on from JAPKLW010004646.1 coordinate 22,992, forward strand.
TGGAGTAGCTCACTGAACTTGGTGTCGTACTCCTCCACACTCAGCTTCCCTTGCTCGAACAGGAAGAATTCTACCGCCCTCTCTTTCCGATATTGCTTCGGAACATATTTCTCGAAGAAGGCCTCCTTGAACCTTTCCCAGCTCACATTGTCCCGTTCCGCTGGTGCGACAGACTTAACATAAGTCTCCCACCATCTGTCCGCTTTCCCCTTCAGTTGGTAGGACATACAGTTTATTTTCTCGTCCTCTGAGCACCTCATATGCTTGAAAATCTTTTCAAGCTCCCTAATCCAATCTTCTGCAGCTGTGGGGCCTCCAGTCCCATCAAAAGTTGGAGGGTGCTGCATTCTAAAAGTTTCCACCCACATAACTGATGGAATTTCCGGTGCATTTCCTTGAGGTGGGGGAACTGGTCCTTGCTGCTCCACAGCGCTTTCCTCGTCGGACAAAATTTCAAATTCCTCATGTCCCTGATTAATGGGAGCTTCCTCCCAAAATGGTTCCTCGTACACTGGTTGTGGGTTGGCTCTCCCACGACCTCTGCCCCTCTGGCCTCTGCCTCTACCTTGCTCAATGTATTCCATAAATTTTCTCTGCAAAACAACACCAGTCAATACCTCATAATAATCTTAACAAAATATCCAATACTCAACCCAAAGCTCTTAAATAACCACATTCAATAGCTTAATCAAAACATCCTCTCAATAATCGAAATAATGTCACCGTACATCGTTCTAACATAAATCATCAGAATAAAGGTCTACAATACAACAACAAATACGTTCATAACAATAATAAAAGGTCCAATACTGAATACAAATAGCTGAAACAATAGGGTTATAACATCTATCACTCGGATCCCTCAGATGGATCCTCCTCCTCCTCCTCATCATCATCTTCCGCCTTCATCGGCTCCTTTCCCCTGTCCTGAGCTACCGTCCTCCAGCCTCTACTACCCTCGGTGTCGCTGGATAAACATATCGGTGCCTGGCTCGTACCATAGGCATGAATGGTCCCATATCCGCCAAACATGTCCTCATGTCCACTCGGAGTCGGTCTAGGCCACATCTCATTACTATCCCATCCTGAATCATGTGCCTGATTAACCCTGCTGGGCTCTCCTAAGTCCTTCTGCGGATGCTGAACTGGTGGTGTGATAACTCTCTTAAGAGAGTTATATTAATGCCTTAGAATTGATAAATTTGAAGTCCTTGAGTCTTGTTTGAGTCCAATTTAGGGGTAAATAAGCATGTAAATGCATAGTTAGTGTTCAGTGAGTCATTGTTGCAAATTAATCACTTTTCGGTCTTTTTCTAGCAATAAAAGTGCAGGAAACAATAAGAGGCAAGAATTGGATGGAAATGTGCATGCTGGGTTGGATGCTGAGCATGTTCTATAGCATGCTAGATGTTCCAGAGAGAGAGAGAAAACAGGGATAGAGAAAAATCCTGAATGGTATTCTGCCAAATGCTGAAAAAGATGTGATAAAGCTTGGCTGAGCTGGATAGTGAAGGAACCTGGACCTGTTGCCACCTGGGCAGGGATAATTAAGGCATCACGACTTTAATTGTAGAAACCTAGAAAGATATTCTTCTAGAATTTTGGGAGCTATATATAAAAGGGGAAACCAGCTCATTTCGGAGGTGTGCGTGATTTGAGAGCAATACAAAAGTCTTGGAGAGAAAGAAAGGATCAGGCACCAAGGAGTGGAGCTAGAGAGTGGCCGAAGGAGGAATCCTGAGGACACCACTGAGGGATTGAAGGAATTCATCCTCAGCTATCTTTGTTTGCAGTTTAAACCATTTCTTATGTTTAGATTTAAAGACATTTCAGCTATGTTTTGTTTGTTTTTAGCTATGAGCTAAATATTCTAGACTTGGGTTGTTGATCTCTTGTTGGATTGGTGTTATGTTTTGGATTCCTTGTTAATCTATCAGTTCTGGGTGTTTTTCATTCCTATCTTACTCTGTCTGGCCAACTTTGTTAAGATATATATTTCTTTTCATGTTTGGAAAAGCATGTTTAGGAGATAGCCCTGAATTGAGCTAAGTCTAGTCATTGGAAGATGTGTGGATTTAGTGTGCTTTATGAATCTGTCTTATTGCGAGCTGGGTTTTGTCTAATCTAGCATAGGAATATGTGGATTGGTCAATATCTCGAGTATTCTTGATAGTTTGGAAGAACTGGAGAGAACTTCAGAGATTCAACACTAGAATATAAACTAGGATCCATGTTGTAGCATCTTTCCAGCACGTAGAGTCAACAACCTGAGTTGCCTTTTATAACTGAAACTTTAAATTGTCTTGTTCGTGTGTAGGCTTAAACTTGTCTAAGTGCCTCCCTGCGGATACCCGGGTGGAAAAGGCATGTACGCTGCGATCGGAGTACTCGGTACTGGTCGCACTCTCGGTCACGAGGTAGGTGCATGCACAGGTGCAATCTGAGCATCAGCTGGCACTGGTGGTGAAGTTGGGGTATACTCGGGTGATGAGGTCCTAGTCCTGGATGCCTGCGTGCCTCTGGAAGATGCTGGCGAAGGGTTCCCCTCCGCAATCACTCTCTGTATCAGATCCGTGATAGCGCGTTTCGCAACGCGCTAAAGCTGCAAGTGTACAGACCAC
>JAPKLW010004647.1:0-19007 GCA_026898455.1 Plectranthus barbatus
GGCAAAGGCAAAGGCAAAGGCAGGAAGTGCAGAGCAATAAGATGGGTGGGTGAAATGAGAAATCACCATCTTCATCATTATGTGCATTTTAGGGCTATGATTATTCATTGTGGGAATACATACAACTAGCCACTTTGAATAAGTGGGTATGTTTTATAGCCACAAGGATAAAAATATAAGTTTTCTAGCCACTTTGTACTTTTGTCTTTTTCTCTCTTCCATTTTCGGCTACAAGACAAAATTTACTTTATTAAAGTTGTTTCTATTTTCGGAAATATTCATTATTTCATTTATTTATTCATTTATTTAATTTTGAGCAATTAATTTGAACTACCAAGGTAGTTGTAAATTTATTACAACCTTTTACAAACAAATATTTTCGGTTGTACGAGGAAGGAAACATTCTAAAAATTATTTGAAGATTGTTGAGAGGGTTTAGAGAGAGAAAAATTGAAGGTATGTTGATTTCAATCATTTTTTCTTATTTTCGATTCGTTTTCTGCGTTATAATGATGTTATGTGTTCAAAATCGACATGCATATCTTAGTATCGACTTGTATATCTTAGTTTTTTAGAAAATATAGCGATTTTAGGACTGTTGTTCGTAAAAAAATACGCAGAGAACTTAGGGAGAAATCCAGGAAAATCGAGATCTCGTGATAAAATCGCGATCTCGAGATGATGTCGAGATCTCGACTTCACCATATCGAGATCTCGACATCATCTCGAGATCTCGATTTTATCACGAGATCTCAATTAATTTTAATTTAATTCCGAAATCTCGATATTATTATCGAGATCTCGAATTGTCTGCTGGAATATGCTCCTATTTTTTTTTAATATTTTCGTTTCATTTATGGCAGATGTCGTATCAACGTTTCATCATACGTCATGGTGGGGCTTAGGACAGATCCGAGTATATGGGCGGAGACGAGCAATTGATTTGTTTGAGATGTGAACGGATCTCCTACAATACCATTTTGTCCGAGATTCACGAGATCATGCACTGTGATCTCCTCAGTACTAGCTACTGCTTGTTTTACATGAGCAGTATATCTGGGGGCTCGAGGCATGTGAAGGCTGGACTGAAGACCGACGAAGATATTATGCGGATGCTATATGAAAATAGCATTGATCCAATTATATATGTGGTCACCAAATTGAAGCAAAATCAGTCCGGATTTCAGGCACCTCAGTCACAGTCACAGCGATCAACACGAATGGGTGGTCCTAGCATCTCATTAGCTGATGATTTCGTAGATGAGTATGAGGCGGAATCTACAGATGATGATGATGATGATTATTGTGATGATGATGATGATGATGATGAGGAGGAGGAGGAGGCAAGCGAGGAGGAGGGGCGGAGTCGGTTGTTTGAGTCCTTGGTCAGTGATTTTTCTAGATGGATTCTAGCTCCTGGGCGAATGGATCAGTACGGACTATCTAACAATAACTTGAGTCTGTCCGTGGCTGCAGCTCGACATGATCAGGAAGTAAGGAGTTGGGTGCTTCCTTTAATAGAGGTTGATGCTCCTGAGCGTTTGGAGTGGATTATTCCCGCAAATTGGGCCCCGATTCAGCTGTGCATTGGAGCGACATTTAGCAGCAAGGATGAACTTGACCTTGTTGTAGGACTGCATCACTTGCATCACCGATTGGAGTACTCCACAGAGAGGTCCAGCACTACTCGGCTCAACTACAGATGCAAGCATGGGAATGGTTGTCCTTTTATGCTGCGTGCAAGACAATCTGGAACTGTTTGGAGAGTATTCAAGTGTGATCTGATGCACAGCTGCCAGACGGATATTGATCGTGTTGCTCCCCGCAGAGTGCCCGCAAGAGTGTTGGGTAAGTATTTCTCCAGTAAGTTGGCGGCGGAGGGCGCTATTCTAAAGCCGAAGGAGATGATGTCTGAATTGTTGATTCAATTCGGCATCAAGATTGATTACAGTTTTGCCCTGCGGGCAAGAAACATAGCCATTGCAATGGTATTCGGCGAGTGGGAGAAGTCTTATGCGATGCTGCCGGGCTACTTACACATGCTACAGTCTCGTAACCCAGGCACGATGTATGATATATCCACTTCTTCGGAGAGTTTGTTCAAGCACATGTTTCTGGCGCTTGCTCCTTGCATCGATGCATTTCACAGCTTCATGCGCCCAGTGATTGTTGTAGATGGCACGCATCTGAAGGGCAAGAATAAGGGAATGTTGTTTGTTGCGGTGACGAAAGACGGCAATGAACAATTATTTCCCCTTGCTATCGGGATTGGACCCATAGAGGATGATGAGTCGTGGATGTGGTTCATGCATCGCTTGCATGTGTGCTTCGGGGATCGCGAAGGACTGATCATTGTCAGTGATCAGCACAAGAGCATAAAAAATGCAGTTGAGTTAGCATTTCCGAATGCTACGCATGCTATTTGCTACTACCACTTGGCGAATAACATGTCGAGGTATGGTCCGCAAGTTAGTGCTATTTTACGAGATGCAGCCTACTGTTATAGGCACGATGCATTTCAAAAGCACATGTCTACTTTGGAGATTCTGAGCAAAGAAGGAGCTTACAAGAGGCTTCTGGATATAGGAGTCCACCGTTGGTCGAGATCTCAGTGCCCTGGTACCCGATTCAGCTTCATGACGTCCAATGCAGCCGAATCCCTCAACTCTCGTTTGTTATGGGCAAGGCGATTGCCTATATGTGCCCTTCTTGAGACTTACAGAGCTATGGTTGAGCGATGGTTTGACGAGCGACGGGCGGCTGCACGGTCTAGAGATCATGCTCTGACACACGTAGCTATGACGAAATTAACAGAGTCGTCCGAATATGGGCGACATCTTGTAGTCAGAGGCACCACCATGCCACACATATACAAGGTGGAAGGGCAACAGAGAAGCTACAATGTCGACATAGAGCACAGAACGTGTGAGTGTCGTCAGTTCGATCTCGATCTGATTCCATGTTGTCATGCGGCTGCCGCCCTCAGGTAATATGTTAATTCAAACTTTCATTATTGCAAATATCTTAATAAAGATTATTATAACATGTGTGTCTTATTTTTCGATTGTCAGATATATTTTGCAGCCGATATCAGAGTACGTGCCACACTACTACAAGCAATTCACTCTGCTACAGACATATCATCACACCATTATGACTGTGCCGCATCCATTGGATTGGGTACTCCCATCGGAGGTAACATCTTATGTTGTGAGACCACCGATAGTAGTTCGACAGGCTGGCCGTCCGAGGATAAGTAGAGCACGTTCTGGTGCTGAGAGTTCGACCACGCGCAGATCTCAAGTATGTAGGAGGTGTCGACAATCCGGTCACAACTCACGTGCCTGCACTGCTTATATTGCCATTGGTGTGTGGATTTGAACAGTCCTCTACCCCAAGACGGGCCACGTAGGCGACGGGCGAAGACATGTAGTATCTGTCAGCAGACGGGGCATACAAAAAGAAAATGTCCGGAGAGAGTTGACCATATGAGTGAGTAGTGGTACTTGCTTTATTTCTGTTTGCATGCTTATGACGAATTGATCAGTTGTTGTTAAGGTATATTGGTTTATATTAATTCTGGTGATATTGTGGTTGATATTTGGACGATTTTTTGAGTTCTTATTTGATCTGTTTAGGTGTTTTGGTTTGTATACGAATTCAGGTGGATTTTACAAAATTGAAATGGAATATCGTGATTTGGAGTTCACTATGTCGAGATCTCGACATATTGAACTCCAATAATTGAATCAAGGCAATAATTGAACAACTTTCACGTGAATACCCCCATTTTCGACATATCACATCACTATTACTTTTTGGACATGAATTTCTATGTCAATACTACTTTTTACTCGATAAATGCCTGCAAAGATTCTCAATTTGACTACATTATTGAACAACTTTCACGTGAACTACTCTGCACAATAATTTATTTTTTTAAAACAATTTTTTTTTCTAAATTTAACTTCTATTTAAGGGTGGAGGAATTTACTCAAACTATATTCCATTCAAAATACGTTATTGCTCTTTATTCCCCTCATACGTGCACTTGCTCAAATAGAAGAGGATTTTTTCTACGTCAAACAGTCCGGTAGAGGATTGACTTGCAGCTTCCTTTTCTTATTTATTCCATCATCCTTTATTTTTTTCATATTTTACTCAAGAATACGGGCACTTGCTAAAATGGAAGAGGATTTTTTCTACGTCAAACAGTCCGGAAGAGGATTTTTCCTACGTCACATGAAGTAGGTGTCCTTGGTCCGGATTCCTCCCCACGTTTCTTGTTTTCCCAAAACTACGAACGGGGCAAGATATTAGCTTCTTAGTTTGTAGAAATGGGAAAATAGATGAAACGTTATAATTAAGTGGGGAAAGAGATGGATGAGATGGATCATCCAAACTACGAACGGGGCAAGATATTAGCTTCTTCGTTTCTACGAACGGGGCAAGATATCAAAATGTGTATCAAAATGTCTAATAGTCGGGATATATTTCCGATTTTATTAGCTTCTTCGGTGCTATCAAAATGTGTATGAAAATGTGTATCAAAATGTCTAATATTTTAGTCATATTGTCGAATAATATTCGCATTCAATTTTCGGTCATTTGATATATATTTCGGATTTTATTTAAAAAAAATAAAAAAATCATATGAAATCTCGTCATAAAATCGAGATCTCGATTCTATGTCGAGATATCGATTTGATGAAATCGAGATCTCGAAATTAATTTAATTTCTCAAAATTTGTGATTTCGTGATTTGTAGGGTTTGAATCGAGATAATTAAAATGGTTGTCTCGACATGTCTCGAAATCAATTTCGAGATCTCGATTTTATGGATTATTGTCTAATTGGATGTTTAATTCACTAATTTTCGAGGATAATCAACTCATATAACACTCATTTAAGGAAATATAGATTCGATAACAAAGAAACTTGCAAAAATTCATTCATTACAAAGATGTTTGCTTTGTATTATACTACTTCTACTTCATCCTATTCAAACATGAATAAGGTATGAACATTTCAAAGAGAAACATATTATGTATGCATAGATTCAAATGTATAATGTCTTATGTTAAATGAACTTTAAAGTGTTAAATAAATGTTAAGTAATGTATGTTTAAACTGTATAATGTTTTAATTTAAGATTAATTATAATTAATTACTTAATTACGCATTTCGAGATGAAATAAGAGATTTTGAGATCTCGATTTGATTTCGAGATCTCGAAATCAAATCGAGATCTCGAAATCTCCTATTTCATCTCGAAATGCGAGATCTATTTTTCATAAAATCCATTTAATCCTGTTCAGCTTAAATACACCAAAATGCAAATTCATATCAATCACAAAATACACCAAAATGCAAATTCAATATTAATAATAACAATAGAAAATAGTACTACAACTGTTCAGCTTCTCGAGCTTCTATTTCTCTACACCAACTTACAATCCTAGCACCTACAAGCTGCCTATAATGAATTGTAAACTCATAAGTAAGGTCACTAACTGGAGCTCTCCTCCTTCTAAGTAGTAACCTATCAACAAAAATCATACAATATACTCCACAACTATGTGAATCTAACTGCATGGGCATCTCAGTAAAATCCTTAATCAGAGAAAAATTACCAAGGATTCTTACACGAGGAGGATCGACCATGTCCCAGTACCCGACAGTTTCAAGGACACGGGGAAGTAATACAAGAAGTGGTCGGAGATCTGTGTCCCGCTTCAGATAGAGAACTGGGTCAGATGGATCATTTAAAGCGTGGAGAAGTGAGTCATATAACTCAACGGTCCAGCTATGAAGATCAATCCGTACAGTGACCCAGTGCTCGTAGAGATGGACAAAACCCGAATCTCCGAACCGCAGCCCGGTCATCAAACAGAACTCATCAGCGCCAAATCTAATGTTGGTTTCACCAACACGAAACCACAGCTCGTTCTCCGCTCCCTCCACCTCAATCTCGTGGGTGATCAGTGCCCACGTAGCACGTATCGTGCTCTTCTTCCACCGAAAACTCAGAAAATGACCGAACGGTCCTTCCCTAAATAATTCAAAACTCTCCTCTCCGAAGCTCAACAAACGAACCCGAATATCCTCAAGAATGTCCCGGTCGTAAAAATTCATCGACCGCGGGACTTTGCCCTGCAAACTGGGCCTGATCCACTCCCAAACCTGCAATTAAATAAAATAAAATATGTAAATAAAAGGGAAATTAAAAGAATAAAAATCAGAATTTTTTGAAAAAAAAACCGGCCGAAATTGAGATCTCGCCTGAAATCGAGATCTCGATTTGTGCATATCGAGATCTCGATATGTACAAATCGAGATCTCAGTTTCAGGCGAGATCTCGATTTCGGCCAATGTTCGTCTTCTTCGCAAATTTAATCATAAAATCGACAATGAACGCATGAAATCGACCGAATTAAAGCATGTAAATGAACTAAAATCAACTAAAAAATATATTTCAACACATATAATCAACTAAAAAACTAAAAAAAACAGGGAAAAAATCGTTCAAATGGGGAAATTCAATTGAAGAAATCGGCAGAAATCGAGATCTCGCCTGAAATCAAGATCTCGATTTGTACATACCACACGCCCAGTTTCGAAAATTTAATCATAAAATCGACAATGTATGCATGAAATCGACCGAATTAAAGCATGTAATCAACTAAAATCAACTAAAAAATATATTCCAACACATATAATCAACTAAAATCACACTACAATGGAAGTTTAAAATTCAAAAAAACAGGAAAAAAATCGTTCGAATGGGGGAGAATGATACCTGGTTTTGTTCCCCAGAAATCGTGTAGACGAGATGTAGCTTTTTTTGGGGTTGGGCGTGCAAAATCCGGTAATTTGGAGCTTCAAATCGGAAACAATGGAGGAAGAATGGTGGTGGTGCTTGTTCGCCGTTTTCGTTCGTTCGTTCGAGAGAGAGAGAGAGAGAGAGAGAGAGAAAGTGGGGTAGGTAGTGGGGTTGGTGGTGGGGTAAATGCAGAATAAAGCCAAAAAATATTAATGTTTATCAATTTCAAAGTTTAAATTCTCTCTCCAATCATTAGAAAGTAGCTAAAAAACATACATTTTTATCCTTGTGGCTATATAACATATTGACTTATCAAAAATGGCTATATAAATTTTGCTCTCTTATTCATTTATTCTTACTGATTGCTCCAAATAAAGCAGCATTTTCAAATTCATGCACTTTTTCTCATCTCAAGAATCAACATCACATTCGGCGCAATGGACCAATCATACTATACCAGACCTAGCAGCCACTACTTTTTCATTTCAAAGTGTCGGCTTCTTGCCACCAACCTAACAAAACAACATTTACTTATTAGGATTAAAAATAGGAAATAATTTACTATTAGGATAATATCTTCAGTTACATTCCACTAAGTAGGAGTTTAAGAAATGATAAACATTGGATATATGTAAAAAAAAAAAGGATTAAAGACTAAATAATCTTTCATTAAAGAAAATCCCTATCTTAGATTTGACTTTTTAATTTGTAGAAAAAAGAGTGTTTTATATTATTATGTATGTGTCGCCTAGGAATAAACATAAACCTAAAAATAATATATTAGACTATATATAAATATATGAATTTCAAAAAAAAAAAATGCATGGGTTTCATTAATATTTTACTTCCCAACCCAACTTCTCCAACTAAACCCTTATTCCATACTTTAATGGGCTAAAAATCCAAATATTACAAAACTCTAAGGCTCATAAATGTTTCACACCAAGATTTATAGGCCCATACATTTCATTTGAACTACCTTAATTACTACACATACTTTGATAAATAAAGTTCTAATAATAAGACGAGTTTTCCCTAACCTCAAATTAATACTCTGTGCAATTGTCACATTCCTTTTCGGCACGGAAATTAAAAGTTATAAGTGTAGAATGAATTAATGTGATTAATATTTTATTGTTGAGGTGTAAAAAATTTGTTATTTTTTGAAATATGACAATTGGGTTGGGACGTCTGATTTTGTAAGTGTGATAATTTAAGTGGGATGAAATAAGTATTATAATTCAATAAAAAATAAATTAATGAGACTTAAGATCATAAAAAAAAGGATAGTTAAAAAACGTTAATAAAATTAATGATGGAGAACCGTAGCCCCTAAAATTACAATTGAACCATGAATTGTCCCATCAATTAAGTGCATTAATTGGTCCACTATGTATAGATCTAAGTACATTCCTAGCTAGGAAATCAGTGTTTTTTAAATATTAGTTAAATATGCCGCAATGAGTGGTGATTCGTAAGTATACTATCATATAATGATGTTAAGTCCCCTCTCGTTATAAGTCGATTTGTAGGGAAAGAAATGAGAATTTTACATGGTATCAGAGTCGGTACAATTTGATGTGGACCTGAATTATTCCGATGATGAAATTTTCATGAAACTCCACGACACACGTGAGTGGGGTGTGTTAAATATCCTACATCGCGATAGTGACCCAGGAATATATTATCATTTAATGGTGTAAATCTCATCTTCTTACCAGCCAATTTTATAAGAAAAGAAATAAAAACTTTACAATAATTTTATTGAAATTCAAACTTATGATCTATTGGACACAAATTAGAGTTGAAACCATGTGCATGAAAGTAGTGTTCTAGTAAAAAATTGTGCCATTTTTTATTCAATGCTACACATTAATATAGCAACTTATTTTAAACTTTTGCTCAGAATCTTGTTTCTTAGTTCAACTGAGGGAAATTAACTAGACTGGTGAAGATCAGTTTAGGGTTTAGACTGCACATGGTTTTCACAAATTTTGGGTTCATTAAATTGATATTAGGTAGAATAGTAAGTCAGAGATTTTTTTTTCTTTTATAATAATGATCGTGTTTTTCCTAATTCAAGTTCTAATCCTCTTTTGCAGTATTAGAAATTTGCAATCCATAGATTATTTTCCGAGATTTTCTACAAACTTGTTTACATAAGCTGCTCGTTTCGATAGATGATTTTCAAATGTAATCATATAAATGGTCGAATAAACTCACACACATTACTCAATATATAATACCTAGATTCGGCTTTCAACCTAAGGACTTACCCTATAGACAAGTACAAGTCAATCTCAATGTGCTTTGTCATCACTCTGATCTAAAATATCGATGGTCAATCATTTTAATTCTATCATAGATCAAATTCGTTTAACTATGAAGATTTTTTAGAACGAGGGTTGGAAAGAAGGTTCATCATACTATAGGTCTAGCTTATTCATGTCACCCTTCGTTTAGTTTAACTGTCAGAAGTATTACAAGAACAACTTAATGTCCGTACATCTTTGCACTGACAATCACTCTCTCTTCTGATACCGGATCCTTACAATCATATAAATTAATTGATATTATTTTGTGATGTGCCTATCGTCATTTTTACTTGTAAGCATTATATTCTCAACCAAAAATTCGGCATAGATCCAAAAGTATGTGTTTATTTAAATAAGTTGGAGGATTTGATTGTAAAGTCAGAAATGAGACCTACTCGTGTAGCACTAACTCTGGGAATAATTAAAAAATTAATCCAACAATCTTACAACAATCGATGACATTTATTTAAAAATGTTTGGTTTCTCAACACTAACAAAAAGAGTGCGTGCACATGCTCCCTCAACTCCAGTGGTAGTTGGACGACATTTTTTTTTAAATCTCAATTATTTATAAATTTAATACTCCATCCATTTCACGTAATTAATTCTTTTTAACAGATATCATAATCAATATTTATAAGTGTAGTATAATTAACATTTTATTAATGTAATTGAATTTCTATTTATTTTATAAAATGAAACTAATATAATGAAACAGACGAAAATGAAAAATATAACTAATATGATGTGACAGAAGGAGTACTCCCTCCTTTCCGGTTTATTAGGTCATTTTCTTTTCGATACAGAAATTAAAAATTGTGGATGTAGAATGAGTTAGTGGAATGAATATTTTATTGTGGAGTGTGAAAAAGTTGTCATTTTTGAAAAGGGATCAATTTAATTGGGACGCCCGATTTGGTAAGAGGGCCTATTTTACTAGGTCCTATGGAGGAAGTACTAATTTTCAATTAATATAAGATTCTCTAAGGAATCAAAATATCATCAACATAGTATCTAACGGCTACGAGATAGCCCACTTCACCTAACACAACTTTTGTCTATTTTGAAATTAAAAAAAGAAATGTGAAAATAGAAAATAATTACAGAACTGAAATGACAACATAGTATCTAACGGCTTAAGGGCTAGCCCACTTCACCTAACGCAATTTTTGTCTATTTTGAGATTTAATTTTACCAAAATCTATCTCATCTTCTTATCTATACATTCAATTGCGTATCTACATATACAAAAAGGGGCTCCAACGCCTCCTAACTCGGAAATTTCTCAGTTTTAGTAGTATTGATTTGATATTTTTATGCATATTCCTCTTTATTTTGATGTAGTGAGGAAAAAAATGGAATAAAATGATACGAGACTGAAAAGACAAACGTAAATTATTATTTTTCAATTTTACCAAATTCTGTATTTGTTGTTAAGAAAAATATAATGAAACGCCTTATAATAAATTTCTTGATCCGACACCGTATACATTCATTTTAAAATCAAAGCATTTTAATTTTATATTCTTTTAAACAAACTGATTCAATTTTTAATTAGCATCACACACAAATAAGTAACACATAAAAAAATTATATTTGCAATATTTGATCTTTAATTAAATTATTTATTTGATTACTTATAAAGTGAAAACATTCTATATATAAAATATAGAATAGATTAAATTCTCAATTAAAAAATTGTCTTCTAATAAAATTGAGTAAATTCATAATTAAAAATATTTAGGAAATTGACATTGTATAAACTAGTTTGTTGCATGCGTGATGCGTAGTATAATTTAGGAGAATTGTCGATCTAGGACCCAAAAGATAGTTAAATTGTCAATCCAGGACCCGAAAGATGATTTGTCAATCCAGGACCCGAAAGATCAAACAATTCTCAATCCAGGACCTGATATTGAGGTCCTGGATTGAGAATTGTATGATCTTTCGGGTCCTGGATTGAGAATTTTTGTGATCTTTCAGGTCCTGAATTGACAATTAATCTTTCGGGTCCTGAATTGACAATTAAACTATCTTTCGGGTCCTGAATCGATAAAACTCCTATAATTTATGTATATATATTAAACAATATTAGTTATTTATTAAAGGTTAAATTGCAATATGTAGAGTTATGGAATGATCCATCTTATGTATCTTACCATTAGTCTATAACACATTTATTTTCCAAATACACATTTCTCTATGAGATTGGTGTACATTATTTGAATATAAAATAGGTGTTACGATGCTACTTCAATCTATGACCAATTAATAAAAAACAAAACACTTAATCATTGGACTTTAAAATGGGGGACTCCCAAGTCTACACCAATTTTACCATCACTTATATATCGTCTATTTCAAATAAACATTGGATATTGAATTTTATATCCATACATTTTTTTCACTCTAATCAATATTAATAAAATTAAATACTTAAAAATCATAGGAGATATATATTTATTCAGGATGAAATAAATTAACTTTAGATAAATATGATAGTACATGTCTATATAATAAATTTCTTTATATAATTTTATATTTCATAATATTATAATTCTCAATAGAATTGAGCTCAATGTTCAAATTTTGTGTTGATCTTGAATTTGAATTTCAAACCATTTAGATATTCTTGGTTTATTTATATTTATTGTCCTTCTTCCCATCTCTATCTCTACATACATTTTTTAAATGGCCAATGCAAATTTTGAGCGTTGGCTCAACCACCTATTCGTAAAGGATGCCTTAAAATAAGCTTTTTTAATATTATATGTACATAAAGATTTAGGGGTGGATCACATACTAAAAATTAATTTGTGCTAAATTGGAATGTATCTACACCATTGATCTAAAAAAAATTAATGGTTGAGATTAAAATATTTTTTCAATTTTTATGCTTTTTTGCTTTATAAATCATGCTTAATCGAATTAAGCACAATTTATAAAACAATTAAGCACGAACGGAAATTATGCTTAATTTTTTAATCTTTATGTTTTAATCTCAACCATTGATGCTATCAATCCAATGGTTGAGAATCATTCCTATTTAGCACAAACTTAAATTTTAGCACTTGAGTAGATCCACTACCAAAAATTCATCATTTTGCGACCACAAAATTGGTTGCAAATCCGTCGCTAACTGCTATTTTGCAAAAATTTTATCCGGTCGCAAATTTTTGCAACGGATTTGCGTTCCGTTGCAAAATTTTGCGACTAAATATTTTGGTCGCAAATCAGTCGCAATTTTTGTACTTAAATTTTGTGCCCTGCGCTCAAGGATGTTCGAACTCAGGACCTCCCGCATGCGTGATGAGCGCATTATCACTGAACCAAACAATAATCTCATACATCATACGCACTAAAAAATATAAATATAAAAAAAGAAAGAACTTAGCGACGGATTTGCGACCAGATTTTTGGTCGCAAAATTTAGCAACCAATATTTTGGTTGCAATTCGGTCGCTAAATTTAAAATTTTATTCCATCGCAATTCCATTGTTAATCTGTCCCTAAATTGCGACCCCTTTTTTTGGTCGCAAATCCATCGCAAATTTGCAATTTTTTTGTAGTGATCTCTAAAGATTTAAATACCTGTGGGGACAGAATTCCTCTTACTTCATGTCTCATTTATAAATCTACGCACAATATATTTTACTGTTATAATTGACATCATTTTTTTTATAGTCATTAGTCTACTCCAATATCATCTCACATCTATCTATTGTTGAATATATATCCAATATTAATTCAATTGGAATACTACTTAATAAAAATAAATTTGAATTTGAATTAGCGTAAATATATTAGAACATGATTTTGAGATAAGCAAACAATTATATATATCTTGCTCAAGCTAAATCTCATGACATAAAACTCAGATATGCATTATTACCATGTATAGTTTTAATTTAGTATTTTAGTAAATAATTTGTATGGATAAACTGTTTCCATAGTATTTGAATTTTGAATAACCATTTTTGGAAGTTTATTATGGGTGGGAATTTTTTTCCAAGAGGGTTTTACTTGTGATAAGTAAAAGAAGTATGTGCATGATTCTATTTATGGATAAAAGTGATTTGTGCTAATTTATTGAAATTGATTGTTTAATAACACGATTAGTCCGTTGCTCTAGGCATTATTGCACTAATATTATTTACGATTTTTATTATAAAGATAATTGCAATTTTTAAGCGATAATTTGATCATGTTGAATAACTATTTTAGGAATGTTTTAGTTGGGGAAAAAAATTTCTTAAGAGTAATGCTTTTATGTTTATATAGATATAGTGATTTGAATCTTGAAGCAAAAATATTATGATTTACACATTTTAAAAATTAATATTATTTCAAGACTATGTAAAAAGAAAGTTTAAATCTCATTAGTAAAAAATATAAAAATTCTCCCGTTTCGATTATATGGTCTATGTTATTATTTTAAGATGTTTCAATTATATGATTTTTTGTGGTAATATATAATTATACTCTTGAATAATCTTTGAAGAATTAAGCTATTAAAAGTAATACTATAATAAAAAACAGAGGCTATTTAATATTTTTAATAAAGTTAATGTTGGAAACTTGTATATATATTTTTTAAAAATTAGACATGTCGTTGAAGTTAAATTGATTAAAATTGATATTACATAAGACAAAAAAAGTTTAAAGTTATGTTTTTAAAATAAAGTATTAAAAACATGGTACAAAAAATAAAAAGTTGTTGTTTAATGTAATTAGATTATAATATACTATAAAAAAATTCTATTTTTTAAATCTTGACTTATTTTTGAGAAAACCATCCAATAAAAAGTCATATAAAAAATAATTCAATGGTCATAAAATAAAATACTTCATCCGTCCCATTAATGTAGTCTCATTTCTTTTCGGCACGAGAATTAAGGGTTGTGGGTTTGGTGTAATTTGTATTTTATTGTTGAGTGTGAAAAAATTTGACATATTAGGGTGACTATTTTACGGGCCAAACAAAAATGAGAAATGATACTACTCCTACAGGACGGACGGAGTAATATGTATGTTGAATTATATGTTTATGTTTCATTTTACAACTAAAGTCAGGTTTATTATATTAGCACATAATAATGATAAGTTTAGTGTGTAATGCGATGCTAATATAGTAAATTGTATTTTAAAATATAGAGTATAAATGAAACTGTATTTTTACTTATTCATATTATTTTATTTATTTAGAATGATACTTATATGGGTATAAGAGAATAGATAATTACATAAAATATAATTAATTATAATAAAATATAATATTCGTGCATCGCGTGAGTGTTATACTAATATTTTTTAAAAAACATATAAAATTAAATTGGACTATATAATTAAAAAATTACACCATATAATTGTAATGTAAGTTATCGAGTAGTAAACAACTTGGTTTGAACAACTCAGATCCCGCTGCCCCACCACTCAGCCACCACTCTCACTCCTACATAAATATATATACCAGTCTCCCCAAACACAAACACGCTCACACTCACACACACCAACATGGAAGGAAAGAGCTTCCTCCGCCGCCTCTTCCTCATCTCCGCCGTCTTCTCCGTCGCCCTCCTAACGATCATCACTTTCCCCGCACGCCCCAGCAAACCCGACCTCCTCGACTGCACCACCAACTCCGCATGGTGCACCGCCAAGAACCGTTTCCTCCGCCACCCCACCGCCACCGCAACCTCCCACAACCACACCGCCGCCGTCCCCCGCCACCCCCTGGACCCGCTGACAATCCAGGAGATGAACAGAGTGCACGAGGCCATCAAATCCTTCTACGGCGGTGAGCTTTACTCCGTCCACTCGCTCGTTCTGGAGGAGCCGGACAAGGAGGTGGTGCGGCGGTGGCGGAAGGGGGAGCCCCTCCCGCGGCGGCAGGCGTCCGTAATCGCACGTGCCGCCGGGAAGAACTACATCATGACGGTCGACGTGGAGAGCGGCGAGACCACGCAGCACGACGCCAGCCGCATCTCCGGGTTCCCGCTGCTGACGATGGAGGAGATGGGGCGTGTGATGTACGCGCCGTTTTCGAACGTCGATTTCAACCGTACGATCCTCGCGAGGGGCGTCGATCTCGCTGACGTTGTTTGCCTGCCCTTCTCCCCGGGATGGTTTGGTAAGAATCCGGAATCTTAATAAATTCATTTAAAAAATAAAATCAAATTTGATTTTTCTTAAGCATTAAATATGAAAAAAATTATTTACATTTTAAGGTCATTGCTTATGGCCGTAATCCACGCTCTACTAGTATATCTAGCAAATTCTATAATTATTGAATTATATCGAAAGTTAAAACTGATGTGATTATTTTTCGTTTTATAGCAGTGATGTGATTTATTTTCGCTGTGTTTTTCCGGATTAGTAGTGTTTTGAAGATAACAATAGTTTGGGTTTTTTTGGTGAAATTTCAAATTTTTAATACTTTATACCTGGGCAGTAATTTAAAACAATACGCAACTTTAAAATTTCTTTGGTTGCTTAACTTCTAATTTATTATAATAAATGGGAGCATTTACTGTGGTATAATGACAGCTGAAGGTCAGTTGAGTCTTTCAAAATGGTGTGATAGCAATTTATTGCCTTCGCATTTTAGAGAGAACTATCTCAGGTGTGGAAAATATTAGCGGCGGATTCAGAAAATTTATTTATTTTTCTCTGTTTTAACTTTAATTTTTATTTTATAAAATATTGAATGACTGTACTATAAAAGAGGGAAAAAAATTCTGGTTAGAGAGTGTGGCTGCCTCTTATTTCCTGGCACTGATTCTAGATATTTCTAAAGCATTTCTACATCATAAAACTTGTCTACTTGTAGTCCAATAAAAAAAATAGTAAAAAAAAAGAAAAAATCTGTTCTAATAGACAAAAAACGAAGATGTATATATCTGCACTTAATTAAATTTAATGCAGTACGTTTTGCTGTGTTGGTCAACTTGAAAACTATACCCAATCAGATTTATTTAGGTCTGAACAAAATAAATTGTTAGAAAACAGCGATAAAATTGACAAAATGGTAATTATATATATATTTTAAAATATAATGCATTAATTAAAAATCATTATCTATTAATTGCTTTGAACAGGCGAGGCTGAGGATGGAAGGAGATTGGTAAAACTAGAGTGCTTCTCCAGCAAAGGCACAGCAAACTTCTACATGAGGCCGATCGAAGGGGTGATCGTGGTGACTGATTTAGACACGAACCAAGTGGTCGAGCTCGTGGACAGAGGCAGGCTCATCCCGATCCCTAAGCCCGACGGCTCCGACTACCGGCTCGACGCCGCCAACGGCCCAGTAATCAAGCTGTCGAGCCCCGTCAGCATGGAGCAGCCCAACGGCCCCAACTTCGTCGTTGAAGACGACCATTTGGTGAAGTGGGCTAACTGGGAGTTCCATCTGAAGCCCGACCCGAGAGCCGGGGTGATCATATCCCGGGCCAGGGTGGTTGACCCGGAGACGGGGGTGCTGAGGGATGTGATGTATCAAGGCTTCTCGTCGGAGCTCTTCGTGCCGTACATGGACCCGGAGGAGGCGTGGTACTTCAAGTCGTACATGGACGCCGGCGAGTACGGGTTCGGGCTCCAGGCCCAGCCGCTGGAGCCGCTTAACGACTGCCCGAGGAATGCGAGGTATATGGATGCTGTTTTTGCTGCAGCTGATGGAACGCCTTATGTTAGATCCAACATGATCTGCTTGTTCGAGCGCTACGCCGGGGACGCGGCGTGGCGGCACACCGAGATCCCCTTCACCGGCGAATTGGTAATTAAACTTATGCAAAAAGCTTTGTTTTCCGTATTTGTGTATGTGATTGTGAAGATTAATGATGAAAATGCATATAAATATATATAGATTCGTGAAGCGAGGCCGAAGATTTCTCTGGTGGTGAGAATGGTGGCTTCCCTGGCCAACTATGACTATGTTATGGATTGGGAGTTTCATGCTGATGGACTAATCCATGTCAAGGTTAGTGATTTGTAGGAAGTTAACAGTTATCGATCATTGTCATAGAAAAAGTTGAAGCCACTTGGTTGGTAGGTAGCAAGTCAAGTATATCGTCTATTTATATATATATATATATATATATATGTAATGGTGTAGGTCTCGCTCACGGGCATAGTGATAGTCAAAGGGACCACGTACGTGAACATGAACCAAGTCAACCAAAACGAGGACCTCTACGGCAACCTCCTGTCGGAAAACATAGTCGGAGTTGTCCACGACCACTACGTGAATTTCTACCTCGACATGGACGTGGACGGCTCCGACAACTCCTTCGTCAACGTCCATCTCCAGCGGGAATACACCAACGGGAAGTCTCCGCGGCGGAGCTACATGAAAGTCAACAAGACGGTGGCGAAGACGGAGAAAGAAGCGCAGATCAAGTTGAAGCTGAGCGACCCGTCGGAATTCCATGTGATCAATCCGGGGAAGATGTCGAGAGTCGGGAACCCGGCGGGGTACAAGGTGGTGGCGGCGGGGACGGCGGCCAGCCTGCTGGATCCCAACGACCCTCCTCAGAAGAGAAGCGCGTTTACCAACAACCAGATATGGGTGACGCCTTACAACAAGAGCGAGCGGTGGGCGGGGGGCTTGTTCGCCTACCAGAGCCACGGCGAGGACACTCTGCAAGTGTGGTCCGACAGGTAAAGAACAAAGAACACGAGCGTTTCGTGTTCGTGTTCGTGTTCCCTGTTCTTGTTCTGTTAGCATCACTCATCTCCTTACAAAATTGGCTCTGAACTTGTGCAGGGATCGGGAGATTGAGAACAAGGACATTGTGTTGTGGTATACCCTAGGGTTCCACCACGTGCCGTGCCAGGAAGATTACCCGATGATGCCGACGGTGTCGTCGGGGTTCGACCTGAAGCCGGTGAACTTCTTCTCGAGAAATCCAGTGCTGAGAATAGCGCCGTATGTGGAGAATGAGCTGCCGGTTTGCAAGGCTGCTGCTTCAGCTTGAGATGGATCCCTCCTCCTAGCCTAGGCCTATATTTTTACATCTTACAACATGGGTTTTGGATTACAGCATTGTATACTTGGATTCAAGAATTGAAATTATGTTTTCCCCGTCGAGATCGAGAAATTTTGAATTTGGGAAGCAATATATAAATAAAATTTAAAAACATAGATAATTGTTAAATGACATTCAAAGTCCTATAGTTTAAAATGTAAAATTAATATAGAAAATACACAATATTCAAATAAAATTACAATGATTATTTGGTGCGATGAATCTTCATTTTTTAAAAGTGGCCTACGAGTCTACGACATTGTTGAGGGTACTTTTCCAATGGGAAATAAGGCCCCAGGAACTTATGCAAAAATAACAACAAAAATTGCAAGATATAAATTAAAGTAAAAGCTCGATCAAGCCGAATTACAGAATAGGATCGAATTGCTTGAGCCTGCCAATCAACCAGCTCGATATTCACTTCTCTCAACAGAAATTACAATATTATTTGCTTTGGAAAATTGCAACAATATGATTTTTGCACATATGAACTTAGATGTCCAAAAATCGATTTACAAGAAGTATTTATAAATATTCTCGAGCCATCGAGCATTTTCTATTTTTCTGTCAGGTAGCAATAAATGAGCTCCTCGTCTTGCGCCCATATTTTTGGCCATTTTCTCGAGGACTACGCGATCGTAACCCCTCATCATTTAATGATTCCTCCCGACCGTTGATAGACTGCACGATCCTTCCAACATCCTTACTCCACATATAGGACTACTCTTAGCTGGGTCAAACTACATTCGGTCGAGCTGCTTTATGCTAACTCGTTTGGTCGAATTGTCTTCCTCTTCAAACTACTTTACTTGGGCCAGTCCGCTCCTTTCTCCTACAAAATAATTT
>JAPKLW010004648.1:0-20200 GCA_026898455.1 Plectranthus barbatus
TACCCTTGAGTGGAGGGTGAGCGACGCTTGCTACGATTGCCATTTCCGTCGAGGAGGGCTTTGTGTCACCGTCAACTGGAATGAATTCTACTGCGAAACAGGTACGCAGATGAATCTTAATTTTTTTTAGGCCGTTACTACAAATTAAGTTGTTTATGAAGAAGCATTGTTGATGCCGACATTCAAATATGAATGCACCTTTACCAAAATAATACTATAACTTGGCCGAAGCAGAATTTGGGTCACGTGTATCATGAAATCTTGAAAAACACAACTCCAAGTCAACAGCCGCAACGTGTTTTTCCTAACGACTTGTTTAAATAAAGATGATGAAACTAAGCGCATTACTCGATTCAAGAAAGCAGAGGCATCAAATTAAGCGATGGCTCTCTTGCTCTATTCTTCTCATTTATCTTCTTATTCTTCTTCCAAATTTGGATGCGTCCAAATGCCCAGAATCCTTCCAGTGCGGCCATCGTTTCTCCCTCGAATTCCCATTCTCTCAGGATCCTCAATGCGGGATGTTCAATGTTAGTCACTGCAACGGTTATGAGTTTCCAATTTTCCAAATTGGAAAATCATGGTACCATATTATTGAGAAGATATCCACAAATAAATTCAAAGTTCTCAACGTTTTGCTGAGTGAGCACTTGAGAGAGCGCCAATGTTTCCCTTTATTTAACTTGTCTCTGCCAAACACTCCTTCCATTTCATTTACAATCTCCTCAAACCTCACCTCCTTCTACACCTGCTCCAATCAAACTTCTAATCAGCACATCCAACACTACTTCAGAAATTATAACAGCTTCTACAGCAAAGACTGTGGACCTTCCACTGTGTATTATTTAAGTCCAACACCTGATCATTCGCCTGTTGCTGTGGGAAGTAATGTTCCTACAGATTGTTGGGCGATTCAACTACCTATAGATTATAGTAACGGAAGTTCAAGTGATGTGTTGGAACGATTAACTGCTGAATTTACTCTAGAGTGGAATGTTTCACAAGCTTGTTATGATTGTTTCCATGGAGGAGGGCTCTGTCTCCATAACAGTAGGAATGAGTTTCTCTGCAAGAAAGGTACCATTCTTATTTTCTCTCTCTTTTTTCCTTTTGAGGCGGGAAAAGAAACACTACGAGAAACCCCGTAGAATCCTATACCTAGAATCTTACAGGCCTTGTTTGTACACTAGTACAAACTGAAATCTCAAGAAAAACATGGAGATGATTTTGTGAGGTGCAGATTTGCTTTGGATGGGGTTTTCGAAAGAATATTTAGGCTAGGATGTAGGAAGGGTCAAGATAAGGAGTGGATCTATCATCTACGTTATCCTCGTCTACTGGAGTGTAGAATATGCATAATTCTGACCAATTCAAAGGACTACACGACAAAATAGAAAAAAAAGAGAGAATATATTGAATTGTGTTCATATTATGTGGGGAGTGATTACTGGATGGATTGTAGACAAATGTTTCCAAGTAAACTTGCGTGTAGGATGGGTGACATTGACTTGATGGAACGAAAATCTTAATATAGTTAACTGAAGTAGATCAAATTAGAAATCGAGAGAGGGAGAGGGTTGAGGTCCTAGTACTCAAGGCTGATAGACAACAGGAGAAGCTCATAAGCAAAATGTATCTCATTTTCTACACTCTCTTTCTTTGTTGTATCGTCATTCCATCTTATTCCAAATGCCTACCAAACTACCCTTGCGGAAATTTTACGTTAGAGTTTCCATTCACCCATGCTAACTATCCCGACTGTGGATTGTTACCCGTTGTTGGCTGTGATTCATCAATTCATCCAAAAATTCTCGTAGGAACTACAGAGTCTATGTTAGTAATTCTGGGGAAGATATCAACGAATAAGTTTTTAGTTCGAAACCTTGCTCTTAATTCTGCAGTGAGGTACCACGAATGCCGTGGTTTCTGGAATGCGTCTATCCCTTCGTCTCCTTCAGTTTCATTTACATTCTCCCCTAATCTTACCTTATTCACATGCTACAATCACTCTTATGCCTACCAAAAATCTGAAAAAGAATATTTCAAGAATTACAAGAAGCAAGAGTGTGAAGGCTCCACCGTGTACTATAAAACCCCGGCAGCTACTCATGACGTTGCTGCTGCGGGGGAAAGTGGCATCCCTCGTGGATGCTTTGCGAGTGATCAGCCTATGAAGTCAGAAAGCAACAGTAGTGGTGGCCTGCTTGATCTGTTGAGTGATAATTTTATTCTAGAATGGAGTGTTTCAAAAGCTTGTAATGAATGCTACCATAGAGGAGGGCACTGTCTAGCTGACAACGACAACAAATTCTACTGCAAACAAGGTACCCATAATATGCATGCTAGATATTCCACATCTTTTGGGTAGGCATTTTCTCATCTGTCGTTATGAATCCGTGACAGTTTCATTGTTCACCTTTAGTTTCTCCAATGACTTTTTAGTCAGTCGATCAAAATGCTTAAAAGTAGAAAATGCAGCTAACTTAACGTATCTCCCTTGTTCAACTTGTTGATGTGTGCTTACTGCTTGCCCGTGTTTCTTTTGATTTCACCAACCAATTGGAGTAAGCTGCTCCGTAGTCTATTACTACACTTCCAATCATTTCATAATTAGAATAATAATAATTCTTAATTATTATAAACCTGTAGGTATAGAAATATTAATTATAAATTATTTGCTAACTTTTTCATATTAAGAAATTTTGATAAATCTTCAGCGTGATTCCCCTGAACTAAAAGTACCGCCAAGGAAAGCAGAGTTATAGCCAGCACGGCGTCGTTTCGATGGGCAGTACACCCTGTCAAAAAGTCAGGCGCTGAGCTGTAAAATGGAAGTAGCGGCAGTCAATTAGATAGTTTGGAAGTATAGGAAGCTACCAGGTCAACCCCCACTACCATTCCAACAACGATTATTCTACCATTAGTTAACTACAAATTTAAACCAAAAAAGAAGTAGTAATGTACAGAGATTTTTCCAAGTCAACTTGTCGCGTTTCGTGGAACGACTTGTAGGAATGGGTGTATTAAACCAAGATAGCTTACAAAGTTAGGTAGATACAAAAGAAGGAGCTCTTCGGTTTCTCTTTTTAACTTCTCATCATTTTACAAAACTTCGTCCCATTTCTTGTGCTCCGCTGCTTGGTTTTCTGGCAGATATTCGTGCATGGATCTTGTCACTTCTATCCTTTTCTTTCTCTCATTTCATTTTCTTCTACTCGGACCTAGTTCCGCATGCAGCCGACAACCCTTTCCCTGTGGGGATTTTTCCTTAGTTTCCATTAACCAATTCTACAAATCCCGGTTGCGGGTTGATGGCTGTGATTCTTCTGAACCATTCTTCAGCAGATTTCTCCAAACAAATTTCTTGTTCAAGACACTCAACTTCTTGATTTCTTCAATAACAACGATAGATGTCTTCCCTTTACAAATTTGAACATGCCTCAATTTTACCCTCTTTCATTTTCATACACCCCTAATATCACCTTGTTCACTTGCTTCAACCAAACTTTTGATCATGATATCCATGATTCTTTCAAAAACTACCGTAGAATCAATATAAACAGTGGCAGAAGTCACTGCCAACCCGATATCACCACCGTGTATTATATTGATGAGACAACAGATGATCCACCTAATATGAAGAATGATGGGATTCTTACACCATGTTCAATGATTCTACTACCTCTGACGCCTGTTGGAGATGGAGATGATCTGTTAAGTTGGTCAACTCCTAACTTCACCTTAGAGTGGAGTGTTCCTCAAAATTGTTTTCCCAGTGAGACTCTCAATGAATATGACTGCCATGCTGATAATCTTTTTTACATTGTGTTGGGACACATTCCTATCAATAGCCGATACTTTTATGTATGCTACGGGTATTTTAGACTAGAAGAATATGATTCCTCCATCCATGGTAGGTAGTTGAGTTTACCATGGAAGAGGCCTTCCGAAACAGTAAGAATAAAAATTCTGCTGTAACGAAGTTAACATAGATACTTGTCTTGAATATTAGTAGTTATTCCTAGTATATGTTGATTGATAAATTACTAGATTTTTTTTTTACTGCTTGGATAATCTTTAATCCTATTAGGGACTTAAGGTCAAAACGACAAGTCAACTGGAGAGTAAAAGCATCATGCATCTTTCATCAAGTTGAAATCACCCTCCCAAAAAAAGTTATAATAAGATTTTACCCAAAGGAAACAAAATCCTTAGCTAAATTAGGAAATAATTCAAATTCCATTTGACTTTCAATATTCTAACAATCCAATATACAACTGCAGAAATCTCCAGCAAAAATGAACAATAATAATCTCCCCCTTTGGAAAAAAATCCCCTTTAAATTATTTCCTCAATCTAACGAGATGTAATATTCATCATCACTTCCGAATTTAGACATGAAATATAATCAAATTATTCTACTCAAATGCGGTCAAACATCATTAACAGAACCTCCATTATCAAGAATGCACACCATCAAGAATGATGACACCAAAAGATTTCTTCATGATGCTGCTAGGCCATATCCTTCTTCCCCAATGCCAACTCTCCTATCCCTGCAGAAACTTCACCCTCGAATTCCCCTTCACCGCTAGCAGAGACCCCCAATGCGGAATGTACGTCGTTCATGGTTGCAACGACGCCGCAGACGACCACCCAACAGTTAACATTGGATATAAAAAGTCAAACTATTCTATTTTGGGAAAGCCTGCCGTCAACCAGTTCTTGATCCACGACTCCGAGCTCCAAACGGTGTCGGATAGCGGCGAGTGTTACTCTTTCGCAAACGCGACGCCGCCGAGCTCTCCCTCAGTCTCCTTCGCATTCGCATCGCCTAATATCACCGTGATTCCTTGCTTCAATAAATTAGCCGATATGAATATCCGACGCCATTTCGAAGCCTATAACCGGACGATATGTGAAGTCTCCACCGTCTATTATGAAACTCCGGCAACGCGTGTTCCTACCGTTAGGTGGCCTGCTAGTTTCCCTTGTTCAGTTTCCCACGTGCCGGTGAAATCAGAGTCGAGCTCCGGCGACTTGTTCGATCTGGTGACTCCGGTTTATACCCTTGAGTGGAGGGTGAGCGACGCTTGCTACGATTGCCATTTCCTTCGAGGAGGGCTTTGTGTTACCGTCAACAGTAATCAATTCTACTGCGAAACAGGTACGTAGATGAATCTTGCTTATTTGCTTTATGAAGAAATGAGAATTGGTTTAGGCCGTTACTACAAATTGATAGTGGAATAGGAAATTGCTGCAGCTATTTGTTGATGCCGACATTCAATATGAATGCACCTTTACCAAAATATATATATATTCGCCAAAGCAGAATTTGGGTCACGTGTATCATGAAATCTTGAAAAACACAACTCCAAGTCAACCGCCGCTGCGTGTTTTTCCCAACGACTTGTTTCAATAAAGATGACGAAACTAAGCTCATTACTCGATTCAAGAAAGCAGAAGCATCAAATTAAGCGATGGCTCTCTTGCTCTATCTTCTCATTTGTCTTCTTCTTCTTCTTCCAAATTTGGATGCGTCCAAATGCCCAGAATCCTTCCAGTGTGGCCATCGTTTCTCCCTTGAATTCCCATTCTCTCAGGATCCTCAATGCGGCATGTTCATTGTTAGCAGCTGCAATGATTCTGGGTATCCAATTTTTCAAATTGGAAAATCACGGTACCATATTCTTGAGAAGATATCCACAAACAAATTCAAAGTTCTCGACTTTCGTCTGAGTGAGCACTTGAGAGAGCACCAATGTTTCCCTTTATCTAACTTGTCTCTGCCAAACTCTCCTTCCATTTCATTTACAATCTCCTCAAACCTCACCTCCTTCTTCACTTGCTTCAATCAAACTTCTAATCATCGCATCCAGAACTACTTCAGAAATTATAACAGCTTCTACAGCAAAGACTGTGGACCTTCCACTGTGTATTATTTAAATCAAACACCTGAATCGCCTGTTACTGTGGGAAGTAATGTTCCTACAGATTGTTGGGCGATTGAAGTACCTATAGATTATAGTAACGGAAGTTCAAGTGATGTGTTGGAACGATTAACTGGTGAATTTACTCTAGAGTGGAATGTTTCACAAGCTTGTTATGATTGTTTCCATGGAGGAGGGCTCTGTCTCCATAACAGTAGGAATGAGTTTCTCTGCAAAAAAGGTACCATTCTTATTTTCTCTCTCTTTTTTCCTTTTACGACGGGAAAACCTCAAGAAACACTATAAGAAATCCCGTAGATTTCCATACCTAGAATCTTACAGACCTTGTTTGTATGCTGGTACAAACTGAAATCTCAAGAAAAACATGGAGAGGATTTTGTGAGGGTGCAGATTTGCTTTGGATGGGGATTTCGAAAGAATATTTAGGCTAGGAAGTAGGAAGGGTCGAGATAAGGAGTGGATCTATCATCTACGTTATCATTGTCTACTGGAGTGTAGAATATGCATATTTCTGACCAATTCAAAGGACTAGCTACACGACAAAATAGAAAAAAATAAAAGAGAGAGAATATATTGAATTGTGTTCATATTATGTGGGGAGTGATTACTGGACGGATTGTGGACAAATATTTCCAAGTAAACTTGCGTCTAGGATGGTTGACATTGACTTGAACGAACGAAAATCTTAATATTGTTAAGTGAAGTAGATCAAATTAGAAATCGAGAGAGGGAGAGGGTTGAGGTCCTTGTACTCAAGGCGAATAGACAACAGGAGACGCTCATAAGCAAAATGCTTCTCATTTTCTACTCTTTCTTTCTTTTTTCTATCATCATTCCAGCTTATTCCAAATGCCTACCATACTACCCTTGTCGAAATTTTACGTTAGAGTTTCCATTCACCGACGTTAACTATCCCGACTGCGGAGTGTTCCCTGTTGATGCCTGTAATTCATCATCTGACTATCCAAGTATTCTCTTAGGAAGTACAGAGTCTATGTTAGTAATTCTGGGGAAAATATCAACGAATAAGTTTTTAGTTGTAAACCTTGTGCTTAACTCTGCAGTGAGTAACCGTCAATGCCATGGTTTCTGGAATGCGTCTATCACTCAATCTCCTTCAGTTTCATTTACATTCTCCCCTAATCTTACCTTATTCACATGCTACAAGTCTTATGCCGACAAAAATTATGAAAAAATATATTTCAAGAATTACAAGCAGAAAGAGTGTCAAGCCTCCACGGTGTACTATAGAACCCCGGCAGTGCCTACTCATGACGTTGCTACTGCAGGGGAAAGCAGCATCCCTCGTGGATGCGTAGTGAGTGAACAGCCCATGAAGTCTGTAAACAAAAGTGGTGGCTTGTTTGATCTGCTAAACGCTAATTTTACTCTAGAATGGAGTGTTTCAAAAGCATGTAATGAATGCTACCAAAGAGGAGGACAGTGTTTTGCTGACAACGAGAACAAATTCTACTGCAAACAAGCCCAAGGTACCCATAATATGCATGCTACAAACTCCATATATACCTTTTTGGTAGGCATTTTCTCATCTGTCGTTATGAATCCGTGACAGTTTCATTGTTCACCTTTAGTTTCTCCAATGAGTTTTAGGCTGTCGATCAAAATGCTTAAAAGTAGAAAATGCGACTAACTTTACGTATTGCCCTTGTTCAACTTGTTGATGTGTGCTTACTGCTTGCTCGTGTTTCTTTTGATTTCACCAACCAATTGGAGTAAGCTGCTCCGTAGTCTATTCCTACACTTCCAATAATTTCATAATTAGAATAATAATAATTCTTAATTATTATAAACCTGTAGGTATAGAACTAGTAATTATTAATTTTTTGCTAACTTTTTCATATTAAGAAATTTTGATAAATCTTCAGTGTGATTCCCCTGAACTTAAAGTATAGCCAAGGAAAGCAGAGTTATAGTCAGCACGGCGTCGTTTCGATGGGCAGTACACCCTGTCAAGAAGTCAGGCGCTGAGGTGTAAAATGGAAGTAGTGGCAGTCAATTAGATAGTTTGGAAGTATAGGAAGCTACCAGGTCATCCCCCACTACCATTCCAACAACGATTATTCCACCATTACTTAACTACAAATTTAAACCAAAAAAGAATAGCAATGTTAATGTACAGAGTTTTTTCCAAGTCAACTTATCGTGTTTCGTGGAATGGGTGTATTAAACCAAGAAAGCTTACACAAGGTAGGTAGATACAAAAGGAGGAGTTCCTCGGTTTCTCTTTTAACTTCTCATCGTTTTACAAAACTTTTCCCATTTCTTGTGCTCTACTGCTTCGTTTTCTGGCAGATATTTATGCATGGATCTTGTCACTTCTTTCCTTTTCTTTCTCTCATTTCATTTTCTTCTACTCGGACCTAGTTCCGCATGCAGCCGACAACCCTTTCCCTGTGGGGATTTTTCCTTAGAGTTTCCATTAACCATTTCAACAAATCCCGGTTGCGGGTTGATGTTGGTAGATGGCTGTGATTCTTCTGCAAACCCCAAAACTATTTTAGGACCAACAGGCTCTAACTATACTATTCTTCAGCAGATGTCTGCAAACAAATTTCTTGTTAAAGACACTCAACTTCTTGATTTCTTCAATAACAACGAAAGCTGTCTTCCCTTCGGAAATTTGAGCATGCCTCAATTTCAACCTCTTTCATTTACATACTTCCCTAATATCACCTTGTTCACTTGCTTCAACCAAACTTCTGATCATCTCATCCAAGATTACTTCAAAGACCACCGTAGAATCAATATAAGCAGTGTCAGAAATCGCTGCCAATCCGCTATCACCTCCGTGTACTACTATATTAATGAGACAACCGATGAATATGATCCACCTGATATGAAGAATGATGAGATTCCTACAGCATGTTCAATGATTCAACTACCTCTGATGCCTGCTGGAGATGGAGATGATCTGTTAAGCTGGTCAGCTCCTGACTTCATCTTAGAGTGGAGTGTTCCTCAAAATTGTTTTCCCAGTGAGACTCTCAATGAATATGACTGCGATGAAGGTGAAAGTATTATTTTTAATTTCTAGCACTCAGATATTTTTCTTGGTTGGCCTTTATGATAATCTTTTTTACATTGTGTTGGGACACATTCCCATCAATAGCCGATACTTTTATGTATGCTACGGGTATCTTACATTGTGTTGCCATGGAAGAGGCCTTCGAGACAGTAAGAATAAATTCTGCTGTAACAAAGGTAAGGTACTGTGTGTTGATTGATAGATTACTAGATATTTTCCCTTTCTTGTTGTGCTTGCTTTCATCAAGAAAGAGTTTATTCTTGATTGGTTGGAATTATTTAAACCTTGAAAGGGTCAAAAGACAGGTAGGATGGTCTATTATGCAAGTAGTGCTAGTCAACTGGATGGTGGGAAGAAGGAAACTTCTGCGTTCCTGCCTTACGACGACCATTTCAATATTCAACGACTCCTTCATTTTAAAAATAAATAAAAGTCTGCTGATTATCTTTCCGGGGTAGTTTCCAAAAGTCTTCTTCAAAATTATTTCCAATTCTGGTGGCGTGTTTGATCATTACAAGGACTCTGAATATTAGACAAAACATGTTTGAAAACTTCTTTCCATTTGGTTATACTGTTTGCATTGATTGATGATAGAGATTCATTCATGGCTCTTGTCAAAATCTTCCTTTTCCTGCTCCCGTTTCATCTTCTTTTCTTCGAAGCTAAATCCGAATGCCCGGAATCCTTCCAGTGTGGAAAATTCTCCATGGGATTTCCGTTCACTAATGTTAATAATTCCGGATGCGGACTTGTCACAGTTGATAATTGTGATTCCGACGATCCAAATCCAATAATTCATCTACGAGATGGAAGCCTTGGCTATGCTGCTATTCTGGAGAATATCTCCATAACCAAATTCTTAGTTGAAGATTACCTTCTCGAAGCTCAGTTGAACAACCGCAGTTGTTTTTCTTTCGAATATCTATCTCCGCTTCAAACTCCTTCCATTTCATTTACATTCTCTCCTAACCTCACCTTATTCCCCTGCTCCAATGAATATGGTAACCGACCGAAACTAGATGATCATTTCCAGAACTATAGCAGCATAGATTGTGGGATCTACTTCGTCTACTACAAAAACTCTACTTCGACTGTTGCTCCTACTTTCGGGAAAAATGATATCCCATCAGTATGTCAGTTGGTTCAGCTGCCTGTGAAATCCACCCGAGACTCCGATGATTTGTTCAGTATTTTGAGTTCTGAATATACTCTAGAATGGAATGTTTCTGAAGCATGTCTTAGTTGCTTCCATGGAGGAGGGCAGTGTCTCACTGACAACGACGGTGATTTCTACTGCAAAAAAGGTGACGTTTTCTTGGTAGACCTAATGATCCACTGCAGGATCCTAGTCAAAACTGTGCAGTTTTGGCTACTGAAACCATCTCCATCACACTGTGTTTTACATGTCTGAAACTTATTTCTGATTCTCTTTCTTTGCATAATTTCCCGGCTTCATCTGACTGGTCAGAATGTTTTCTTGTTGATCTCTGATGCAGGGAACAATCCGCTGACGCTGATATTGGCTATATGTAAGTTTGTATTCACCCTGGCATTGATTGAAAGCATACACAATCCTAGTAGTTGAGGCTTCGATATAATTCTTGCAGTGTATGCTTCTCAGGTATACCTGCAGCTGTTGTCCTTGTCTTGTTAGCTGGTTTCATAGTATGGCTACGAAAGAAGAGGCGCGGTGGACCGTATCGTCTTGGGAGAAACATATCTTCTGACCCCTCATCGAGATCAGATATTGAAGATGGAAGCTTCAACTTCGGCATTCCTATTTTCTCCTACACAGAGCTTGTAGAAGCCACCAGCAACTTCGACTCTTGTCAAGAGCTTGGAGATGGAGGCTTTGGCACTGTCTATTATGGTAAGAAAATTTATCTCAAACTCAATGTATCTACAAATTTTAAAAGAGACTTCTTGCATTAAAGCAAACTTGGGTTATTTGATACTAGGCAAACTCAAAGATGGGAGAGAAGTTGCGATAAAGCGCTTATACGAGCACAACTACAGAAGAGTGGAGCAGTTCTTGAATGAGATCAAGATCCTCACTAGTTTAAGGCATCCGAATCTTGTCTCTCTGTACGGCTGCACTTCTAGGAGAAGCCGGGAACTGCTGCTCGTATACGAATACATCCCTAATGGCACGGTTGCTGATCATCTCCACGGTGAGAGAGCCAAGGAGGCGCCTCTCTCGTGGCCTGTACGTATGAGCATTGCAAGAGAGACTGCAGCCGCATTGGCCTACCTCCACAAGTCAGTCATCATACACCGTGATGTGAAGACGAACAATATATTACTAGACAACAATTTCTCTGTCAAAGTTGCTGATTTCGGGCTGTCAAGACTCTTCCCTATCGATGTCACTCACATCTCAACAGCTCCTCAGGGGACTCCCGGATACGTTGATCCAGAGTATCACCAGTGCTACCAGTTGACAGACAAGAGCGATGTCTACAGCTTTGGAGTCGTGCTGATCGAGCTCATTTCTTCCATGCCTGCAGTGGACATCAGCAGGCACAAACACGAGATCAACTTGGCCAACTTGGCTGTGAACAGGATTCAGAAGAGCGAGTTTGATGAGCTGATTGATCCATCAATCGGATACAATTCCGATCCTGAAGTAACAAGAATGGCTACCTCAGTGGCTGAGCTCGCGTTCCGTTGCTTGCAGCTGGATAAGGATTTGAGGCCTCGAATGGAGGAGGTGGTTGTTTTTCTGAAGGATATTCAAGAGGGACAAGATTGCAACTTTGAGCAGATGAAAGAGGGGAAGATCCCTCCATCACCTGAAACAGATGAAGCTGTGTTGCTGAAGAGTAAATATTATCAGACATCACCCACTGCTGTCACTGATGCATGGATCACTAGTGGCTCTACTACTACATCAAGTTCTGTTGGGTGAGTGTTGGGTTTTGATTTAGTTTGTTAGGGGATGAGATGATATATAATACATTCTTTATTTTGCTGTGTATTTCTTGCTTCCTTTTCTTGTCCATTTTACTACATGGTTACGTATAAATGAATATTACTACGTAGACAGCAAGGAAAGAAATTGGACACTCTGCATAGTAAGAACAACGGCAAGTCTGAAAATTTTCATGGGTGATGAGTTGATCCAATCTCCACTGGGTTGTGTACTATCGGGTTTGGCTATTTGAAGGTTGAAGGACTGGAGTTAGAGTTTTTTACAAACCAAGGCAATCAAATAATTATTTCAAATTAAATGGGTCAAACCATATTAAAACGGTTTAATTTAATTGATTTAATTGTTTAAAGTGTTATGCAAGAATTATAACTAATATAAATGAATTTTGCTATTCAGTAATTACAAGTTGGAAAAAAAATGTGAATAAGTGCATATATCAAAATAAGTGATATTTTAATTTTCTATCAAACAGTACTTAATAATACTACTCGCTTCGTCCCATTTGAATTGTCACACTTACCAAATTGAGCGTCCCAACCAAATTGTCATATTTCCAAAAATGGTAATTTTTTCTTACTCAACAATAAAATATTAATCTCACTAATTCATTCTACACTCACAACTCTTAATTTTCGTGCCGAAAAGAAACATGACAATTATAATGGGACAGAGGGAGTACTATATTTATGCTTCAAACCATCGACTAAATCAAATTATCTAGTTTTAGATTTTTCAAATTGATTAACCAAAATCACCTCTCTCAAACCAGCCAAATCGACCAGATTAATTTAATTAAACCGATTTGGACGAAACTATGAACACCCCTAATCTCTACCCCAATTTCCCTACAACACAAGCAAAATTATATGAAGTCCATTTGGCAGGGTAGAATCATGGACTTACCCGAGAGAAGTCGAGGAAATCTCCAGTAACTTTATCTAGATATTATTAGCAGATTCGAATTCTTGACTTTTAAATCACGGAATTGTCAGATTAATGGATTATAATAGTTATAGAGCCAAAACAAATTCTATAGTTGCAAACTGACCTTGTGCAGTTTTTTTCCCTATAGATCGCACGTTATTGCACAAAAGGGCACCTGAGGGAGTGGTTGTAGTGGCCTAAAAAGGCCCAAAGAAAAAAAAAAAAAAAAAAAAAAAAGAAAAGGAAAAAGACTAAGTCTAGTGCAGCACGTATCATACGTTGTACCATGACATTTCGAGGCAATTACCAGTTGAAATGGCTTTCTAAGTCTTCGTGAGCAGTCAACTCCATCCACTGCTAAAAGCTTAAGCAATCAATCCAACCAATTCAGAAGTTAGTTTTACAGCATGAAGCTTCTCAAGTATCTCATTCTCTCTCTACTCCATTCTTTGATCGTCACTTCATCTGCTTCTAATTGCCAACCATCCTTCCCTTGTGGGCATCTTAACTTGAGTTATCCATTCACCCATACTGAGAAAGCCGAATGCGGGTTGTTGACGGTTAAAGGCTGTGATTCTGAATCCGAATACCTAAAAGTTCATCTAAGAGCTGGAGAGCCTTATAATCTGCTTTATTTAGCGCCAGACACGTATATGTTCTCTCATCCAGTCTCTGAGCTTGCAGAGTGCATAAAGGAGAGAAACTGTTCTCTCCCTAAATATCCTTACTATTCACTTAAATTAGACTCACATAGTTTTACTCTAGCGTGGCATGATCCTGATGACTGCAATCGAGGACAGTGTCTCAATAATAACGCCAGAAATGTGTTTAACTGCAAGAAAGGTATCGTTTTATATATAATGCTAACAATTGCATAGTCTCTCTCAGTTCTCTGTATAAGGTGATGAAACCGTTATCTCTATGTCATCTACATGCTTAAAACAATTCCATTGCTCTGATCCGCCTAATTCTAACAAATCGATTTTTCTGTGTTAAATGTCTCTGCAGAATCTAGGCGGTTGCCGCTGATACTAGTACTAGGTAAAGTAGAACAGAGACATTCATATTAAAAATATTACAACTTTTGCATTTTTAGCCTAATAGATTACCTTTTGGCACTCAGCTGTATCTGGTGGCGGATTGCTGTTACTTCTTGTATGCCTGCTGTTGGTTTTCTATATAATCCGGCTGCGTCGAAAAATTGACAATTCAAGCTACCTTCTCTCAAGAAAAATATACTTTGGTCCATCGCCATCGGAAATAGAGGGTGGGAGCTCCTTGTTTGGGATTCCAATCTTCTCATACATGGACCTGGAAGCAGCCACCAACAACTTTGATCCTTCTAAAATCATCGGAGATGGAGGGTTTGGAACAGTATACTACGGTAAGGAATTGGCATGAGTTTATAAATGCGCTACTAGTTGACTTCTAGTATAACATCAAGGGTTGCATGCTGTGCTAGGCAAGCTCCGAGATGGAACAGAAGTAGCTATCAAGCGCCTCTATGAGCAGAACTGCAGAAGAATGGAGCAGTTCATCAATGAAATCAAGATTCTCACCAGTATGAGGCACCCAAATCTTGTAACTCTGTATGGCTGCACGTCTAGGAGAAGCCGGGAGCTACTGCTGGTGTACGAGTACGTCCACAATGGAACAGTTGCTGATCACCTGCACGGTGACAGAACCGAAGAAGCACCGCTCACATGGCCTACCCGGATGAGGATCGCCATAGAAACTGCGTCAGCACTGTCTTACCTGCACAAGTCAGATATAATACACCGCGATGTGAAGACAGACAACATATTACTCGACAAGAATTTCCATGTCAAGGTGGCTGATTTCGGGCTGTCAAGGCTCTTCCCTTATGATGCCTCTCATATCTCAACTGCCCCTGGAGGAACTCCTGGATATATCGATCCAGACTACCATCAGTGCTACCAAGTGACAGAAAAAAGCGACGTTTATAGCTTTGGAGTTGTCCTCGTTGAGCTCATTTCCTCCAAGCCTGCAGTGGATATAAGCAGGCAAACACATGAGATCAACTTAGCTAACTTGGCGTTGAATAGGATCCAGAGGTGCGCGTTGGATGAACTGATTGATCCATCTCTTGGATACAACTTCGACGCTGAAGTCACCAGGATGAC
Source organism: Plectranthus barbatus (assembly GCA_026898455.1). Classification (NCBI taxonomy): domain Eukaryota; kingdom Viridiplantae; phylum Streptophyta; class Magnoliopsida; order Lamiales; family Lamiaceae; genus Plectranthus; species Plectranthus barbatus. Next base: position 14,998 of record JAPKLW010004648.1, read on the forward strand.
TACCTCGGTAGCTGAGATAGCCTTCCAGTGTCTGCAGCTCGACAAGGAGATGAGGCCTTCCATGGGTGAGGTGTTGGCTTTTCTGAAAGATATTAAGTGAGGATTCTAGCATTTTATAAATATGGAAGAAGATATTGTGTTTGATGTCCCTTCTTACCCTGAAACAGATTTTGGCTTGTAATGATTTTGATGTTTGAATGAGATGTGGTAGAAATAAATCTGTTCACACAAACCACTGTATCATAAACAAAAAGAATCAGAATCCATGTAATATTTCATCATCCAGTCTATTTCTCATGAAATTTTCTGTTAATCAGAAGATTAGGGTGATCAAATTATGATTGTGCAACAAAAGATCAGAATGGACTTCTGGAAAATATCAAGCAAAAAAAAAAAAAGTCATGATCAAGTTAACATTTATCAAAACAAAGATACAAAAATCCAATTCTGAAACATTACAGATGCAACGATTTTGCTAAAGAGTAAACAATGGTGCACAAACTGCTGTCTAATACACCCGACTACAGTGAGCATATACTTACAACAACAGGGCATGACATCCCAGATGCTTTTTATTGACATTAAAAATTAAGGTATTCAAACAAACAAACAAAAATGGGTGAGCTAGTGCTTAGCAGTTAGCTTATCTCTATTATCCAAAGGAATAACATGAGTTCTATCATTCGATGGGTTTACAGATTGGTCTAGAGGAGTATCGTTCTCTCCAGGGCTTGTCGATACCTTCTTCCGCGACTTCATTCCACCATCTGGTTTAGGGTGAGGTTCTGAATGCTTCTCCTCTGGAGGTGATACTTGCAGCAAGAATCTATGTATCATCTCATAACTGGTAAATGTGATCACGGCGGATGGAGTTGTTCGCAAGAGATTTGTAGCGCAGCCACGATAAAACCCGGGTAGGCCTTCCGTTCTGAAAACCTGTTTAATGCAATCAACTACGCCAGAATACTTTGGCTTACAGTTCCGCACTTGACCTTGCTCTTGCAGCCTTGAACGAATAACCTGGTCCACGTTCAAGTATTACAGAATCAATCAGCATGGAAAACAGTGTAGCCAAATCCACCGAAGACTTTGTAAATGTGAGCCATTGAGTAGGAAAGGAAACCATACCTCGTGAGGGTAAGTTGATAGTGAGGCAACGACCTTCGAAAATGATGATGCAATTGCAACTTCCCAAGGATGGAGCTCGTTAATGCTTTTATTACCTTCCAAATCAGGAAGCAGAAAAGAAAAGGAATATGGATTCAATTTTTAGGATAATAATAATAAATCAAAAGAAGACAGAAGAAAATGAAGCAGCACAAGCATGTGATTGTACCTTTTGTAGCCAAGTAGAATTTTATTCTTTCATATGCAGGGAACTGGATAGCTACGTGACTAATCCCAGCCAACGAAGGCAGGAGGCCACTGAACACAAAAATTTAAATCATAATTTATTGTTGTCACATGAAAATTTGAAGTCAATTCAATTTTGAATGAGAATTGTGTGGGTACAAAAAAAATTGCTTAGTCCAGTGCTCAGGGGTAGATGAAATTGATCGTTTTGTCTATTGAACAAAAAACTAACCTGTACCATCCTCGAAAACCTTCTTCATGGGCAATTCGTTTCAAAGCAGAAAATATATTCTTGTAAGGAACTACACCTTGTCTCATTCCTTGTGTCTAACAATAGATACAACTTCAAATTAGTTTGAAGAATACCTAAACATAAAGAATATACAAGAGATGGAGCAAAAGCCCAATTTATGTAGTTATATTTACATCACCAGTAAGAAAATGACTGCGCCATGAGTTACCAAACTCATGGAACATGAATAACAATAAATAAGATGTCTAACCAAAGTATTAACAGATACAAATTTCTAAAAACAGATATTAAAGAACAAGCAAACTATTTTTTAAGAACTAAATTTTGTGGATATCTTATGCAATCAATTTAAATCGAGCATGTAGTGGTAGTGCGAACATGTTTATCAATGATTTCAATTTTCAAAATCAATCCAACCTACTTGAAGACGTGTCTTAACAACCCACAAAGGATTTGTGGCAACTGCTGTAGCAGCACCAGCTCCGGCAGCAGCTACCATGTTTGATCCAATTGTAAGCTGATCATGACCGCCCTCTGTATCAGTGCAAAAAAACTTAATTAATATGTGAAACAAGAACTTTCTAAGAAAATAACCAGAAACAGAGTGGCATTTAACAAACTCAGCAACATCACCAAGTTATGAAGATATAAGAGACCTACCATGTGAATGCAGTAGCTCTTTAAGATGCCCATAGACTGTGAAGTACACCTGCAATAGTTAATGATATGTGTTAGTAGTTTGTTTGCAAGTGCTAACAGAAAGTCCCTAAAAATGAATATTGGTAAAAGTACTTCCAATAAGACCGGATAACATATTTGTGAGTCATCTGATTGAATTAAACAATTAAGGGAAGCAAGTGGAGGTTTTTAGGCACATAACACATAAACTGTGTTCCTATATACGTATGTAACAATAGCAAGGCAAAAAAAGAATTCATTGGTCCAAGATTTACCACTTCTATGATGGCATTCTAGGTTATAAGAAAGATTTACTCCCTCCATCCCGATTATTTGGTCCATGTTTCTTTTCGGTATGTCCCATATCTATGGTTCACTATCTAAATTTTTATATGAGTTTACAAAAATACCCTTAAAACTCTATTGTAAAATGACACACAATCAATAGGATCCATTATTGATAGTTATTGCTAAATAAAGGTAATTTAGGAAGTTTGTTCAAATATTTAATACATTCATAAATAATTTTTGATATTCACGCAAGATGAAACTGGACCAAATAATCGGGACGGAGGGAGTAAAACAAATCTCAATATAAAGTAATGAAATGACATTATTTAAGCTTATCAGATATCCAAAGCAAAGGTTGAGTGAAACTGGCTTCGTAAAGAGGGTTAAAGAATAGAAAACTATTTCAGACTAACACCTAAGTTAAGTTAACCACCATCTTCTTCTAGTAGTGATCAGAACAATTTATGACGAACCAATAAAATCAAAATCAGCAGCCTTTTAACTAAAACGGTGCAACTTTTTCCAAACTCAAATAGAATCTCAACATCAATTACTTGTAAAGCCCTAGCAAATTATTACACAAATGAAACAAAGGAGCACCTAAGTTACTAGTGATCAGAACAATTTATGACGAACCAATAAAATCAAAATCAGCAGCCTTTTAACTAAAATGGTGCAACTTTTTCCGAACTCAAATAGAATCTCAACATCAATTATTTGTACAGCCGTAGCAAATTATTACGCAAATGAAAAAAAGGAACAAGAAAATTCAGTGATCTAAGACAACACTCACAGCCCAATTCGGAAGTAATGCTGTCAAAGTTGGTGTGAGGCCACGGTAAAGCCCCCTCAAACCTTCATTCCGAACTATATTTTGCATGCTCAAAAGAATCACACTACCTAATTTTCACCAGAAAATAAAAGTGTGGCATGAGCACATTAAGTAGGGCGGTCGAGAACTTACATTACATCTTAAGCAAGCCATCATATAACTCAAATTGAACAATAAAAGTTACACAATTTCTAACAACTTGTTACCCTTGCGACCGGAAGACTGCATTTCGGGAAGGCCATGGACTTGAAGCCTCGTTTTTATCACATCTAACGGACACACGAATGTAGCTGCTATAGCACCTACGATTCACCCAAAAAAATAAAAAACACTAAATAAACCAATCACGCCCCCCAAAAAAATAACAGTAAAAATCAAATTGCAGAGAAGAGCGAGTTCTGAAATTACCCGCAGCGGCACCAGCGGAGGCGTCGAAGATAATCTCTTTGGCGCTCCGGTTGTCTCCGTGCGCGGCAACGACCATTTTCAAGAATTTGGTCTGCCTTCAGAAATCAAGATCAGGGTCGGCACGAAGATTCCACCTTTTGCTACAAAAGTGCATACGTTTTTACATATATATAAATGCGTATGGAGGTTAAATTTGGGCGTAATTGACACTTAAGTTTGAATGGAATTGGCGTGCGTTACAGGCCGAAATGACCGTGATGGAGGAAACGAGGAAAACCTTTTTGTGAGTGTGGTTTCTCCTATGGAGTTTCTAGGGTTTTTCTTTCTTTGATTACCATTATTGACCTAGGTTTATCTGTTCTTGAAAAAATTGGGATATGGGATTCATTCCATGGGTGCTTCGGGGAAAAATCTTGAAAAGGAGATCTATTGGTAATCATAGCAAGACTCTGAATTTTTTTGGCTAAATCAGATTTACACCTAAATTTTCTAAGTAGAGAATCTAACTTTTTTTTTTCTTTTTTTTTTTTTCTTTTTCTTTTGCAAAAGAGAATCAAAGTGCATGTGTGTAAGAGTTCATATAGAAATGCGTGTCATATTTTTTTTACTAGTCAAAATGAATTATGACAATTTTGATCCCTGAAGCTGAAAGTGAGAAGTCACAAACACAAGATGTGCCACACGGTCCAATTTCATAATGAAATATGGACCAGATTAATTGATATGGTTTTTAAATTAAATTTGGTTTGTTTGATTGATTGATTCAATGAATTATGTGTTGGAAATCTTATCAATTTTAGTGAGAATTAATTGTAAGGTTAGGACATTTAAATTTTTGGTAGATATTTAGTATGAGTTCATAATATTTTTAGAAGTGTTTACATTTGAGATTAGTTTTATAAATATGGCTCTCATTTTCACTTGTGAAACACACTTCAAAATATTATTTTATTCTCTTCAACTCTCATTCTTCAATTCATTTTGTTTGATAGCTTGTGTTCTTAATACATAAATTTAAGCTTTATTTCATTCTCTTCTTAATTCTTCTTTCCTCGAGCTAGATTCTCCGGTTGTGCTCTATTTAATTAAGTTCGGGCATCATTTTAATTCGTTAAAAATACATCGGTTTGTACTCATACTGTAACACCTCCCCTCGGGTCCTGAAACACCTTGCGTGCCAGTGACTCCCCTCAGGGCCGTGTCAGGTCTGCAGCCCAATACACTCCAACCCATCTCCAGTTCACCAGAGGTCCTTCCTGGCAGGTTGTTGTTGAAAGGGATCGAACTCCCCACCTCAACCTTTAACACCAAGCTTTAATGCTTTGGTGTAACCAGTTGAGCTGCAGCTCAACTGGTTACACCAAAGCATTACCTCTGGTGAACTGGAG
>JAPKLW010004649.1:0-25561 GCA_026898455.1 Plectranthus barbatus
AATTAAATTATTTTGTCGTTGCATACAAATGCAATAATGTCTTCAAGTATATTGATTTGATGAGTCCACTGAAATTGTTGAAATATTATGTGAAGGGTAATGAATCGTACACTGAAATTGTTGAAAATTAAAATCAACACAATAATTTTATTTTATCAATTTCAATTATTTATGTGTATTTGCCGACACTCTTTACAACTTATATAATTGAAGTGAAGTTCGGTGGTGACATACACATTTTCATCTCTGCCTCTCTTCATTCTTCACAGTTCAATTTTTCTTCATTTTCATCTCTGTCTCTCTTCATCAAAATATATATACTTGTTACTGAAAATGGAGGACTGGTGTAGTGTAATAGTTCACTACAATGGGCAATGGGATGACTCGTGCAACTACATTGCCGGACAAGAACGATTGGTTTATATACCAATCGCCAATATTTCCATTACCGCATTAAGAAGCAACATTCAACTTATTTTTGATGCGGAATTCATACACGGTGAGTATAACATTTATTACACTGCCAAATCCCGTAGTGGGAGATTTGTAAAATCAATTTTGGTGACGGATTTGGATCTTCAACGACTGGTTGCTCTTTATTCGGAGCCGCATGTTTATATTGTTATGAATTATACGGCGAGTACCGGTGTTGGGACTTCACATCGGGAGCCATCCCCATACAGACCCTTCTTATCATCAAGCAGTCCACCAATTTACCAGCATTTTAGTCCAGGTCTGGAAGATCTACAAAGATTTGGGGACTCATTGATTTTTGGTACGTCTTCAGAAGGTGGTAGTCGGAGCTCCCAAATACCCAATTTAAACGATGAGCCTCCCCATGAAGAATATGAGCATCCATACGAGGAGGCGGAGGAGGAGGAGAATGAAAATACAGGTCACCACTCAACAAATGAGGGTCATATCGTTGACTCTAATGATGAAGAGGAGGACGAGGAATCCGAGGAGGAGTCTAGTGACGATGAAGATTTCATAAATTCTGATGCATTAAAGAATTTTACAGTGGCTGAGTTTTCTGCATGGATCCGATCAGTTGGTGGAATGAGTGCGTTTATATCCAATCTTATGCCAACCCATCCTCTCCCGGATTCATGTCACGTTGAAGGCGATCTAAATAATTGGCTAGTTCCAATTATATCGTTGGATTCATCACAGTCACCAGTGGTACGAGATGTTGCAGCCGTACTAGATCGGGAACTTTCATTGGGCTCTATCTTCTATACGAAGGACGATCTTCTAATTGCCGTATCTCTTTTGCATATGGAGCAACGTGTTGAATTTAAAGTGGTGCGCTCATCTAGTACTCGTGTTGAGTACACTTGCAAACGAAGTGCCTCTTGTTCGTTCTTCTTACGGGCATCATGCAGAGGTAGCTGCTGGATCATACGCAAGTTCCATGGTAATCATGATTGCGTTAACAATCTTGCAGGCATAAGATCTCGGAATGTCCGTTCCAAAGCTGTTGCCGCGTATTTTGCACGAAAGATGCGTCGGCAAGGATCAATTATAAAACCCCGTGAAATTATGACGGAGTTGCAGACATCATTTGGGATCCGTACTAGCTATGGCGTTGCACTAAAAGCTCGAAATGCAGCAATTTCGTTGCACTAAAAGTCGTCCATTGCTGTCTTCAATATGGGTGAACCACACTTTTGGCAACCCGTATCCGCGACCATCGGGGTTAAACTTCCGAGCTTCCTGTCCAGATTGTAACCAATCATGATATCTGCAATAATCAGCTGTGGTGATTCTCCACGGACGACCATCTCCAACCTACACAACACTTTATAAAGTTAATGTCATCAATTACTAATAAATAAATAACTTATAAGAACATACCTCAAGAACATCATCATCCCTGACGAGCAATGCTAGCTCTCTATTATAAGTGCTGGCGGGACTGGATACAAACTCTGAGACATCAAAATGTCCCGGAGTGGTTGAACTGCTGGGTATATCAACATGGCTCGGAGTGGCTGAAGTCCCGCCAAAAGCAAACTGACTCGGAGTAGCTGTAGTCCAGGGTATCCCAAAAGCGCCTGAAGTCTCTGGTATAGTAAACTGACTCGGAGTGGCAGTAGTCCCAGTCCCGGTAATCCCAAAAGCGCTCGGAGAGGGTATATCAAGTGGCTGCGCCGAACTATCTCTGCGACGCTCATGACCAGTCGAACTGGACCTGCTACGCCGACCAGTCTCCACTGAACTATGCCTGCGGTTCTCACGCACTGGCGGCTGATCCTGATCCCGATCCTGGTCCTGCTCCGGACCCTCTGCTGGCACCCTCTCCATCTCACGTCTCCGGCTCCTACTCTGGCTAGACTCGCCAACATCATCTCGTCTACAACTATAGTTACGGAATGCACGCTCAACTGCAGCATTCACCGCAGGGGGAACTGCAGCATTCACCGCAGCAGTAACAGCATCTCGGATCATCGCAAACAATCTCCGTGATCCACGAAATCTCCTAGAATCACCAGAGGACCCACTCGATGAAGAAGCATGTCGGGTCGAACGACTGCGTCTACGAGATCCTCTCGAGTCATGTGGCTCCTCATGTCCTCCCTCAAGAGGCCCTCCGCCCACATTTGGCCCCTCATCATCATCATCGTCATGTCGCCCCTCATCACCATGGCGCCCCTGATCGTCATGTCGCCCCTCATCACCATGGCGCCCCTGATCATCATGTCGCCCCTCATCACCATCTCCACTACCTCCTGCATGGGGTGCTCGACGAAAAAGAACAGGGAGACCGTCATCTCGTCTTCTGGTTGGGCGTACTGGATTCTCAGCCATGTGAAATACAACGCCAATGGGATTCTCTTGCTGACTAGACATATAATATGCAGTGCGCGACTCGTCAGCAGTAGCATATAAATAAGACAAGGATGTCAGCTGCAATAAGAAACGCAATTGTAAGTAAATATATTTAAAATTCTAAAAATATTTATAAAAAATTACTTACATTCGGATCAGCAAAAAAAGTACTCCAATTCTTAACCTCTGGCCTGCTAAACTTCCAATTCAAAAATCTTGGAAAACGAATCGGCGTATTGACTGTACAACATTCAGCTGCCAGCTTCGGAATGGCCTCGTAAGACCACACCTACACAATTAAATGTCCTAGTTAATTAAAATTATCTCGCAACAATGAAGCAATAAAAGTTATAATAATTTACCTGCAAAGCCCATATCGGTCCACCGAGATGAAAGCTCTGACCAAGTTCAGCAACTGAGGTGGGAACGTACGCGATATAATGAAGTAAAGACTGATACGCGTATGCACCCCATGGAAATCCACACCAAATATTCCACCTATCAACTAATTCATACATCCACGGCTCAATCTTGCGCATCTCCGCAAACCCAAGTACGAAGTACCATAATGCTAGTAGATTAGCCACCTTCAAGTACAAGTCATGTCTAGTTGTATCTACTCTCTTATCCTTGAATATGCCTAACAAATCCCTCGCAGAGATAGACCTAGAACCACAAAACTGTACATACACTGTAGTACTAGATGGGTCATAATGTCCAGCAACATCAAAACTACTAGATCCAAACATAAAACCAGTCACTAGGGCAAACTCCGTCACTGAAAATCTAATAGGCTGACCACCAATTAAAAACCATAATTCAGATGGGTTAGGAGATCTAATTTGGTAACTTAATAATTCTAAAAGTGCTTGAGAAGCACTTGGACCCTGCTTTTTCCAATTTAATAAGTTCCCAAAAGGTCCATTCTTAAACTGTTCTACCAACTGCTCCCCTCCTACAGACCGTAATGTTACATCTATGCGATCTAATACCGAAACTTTAGTGTATAAGTTTATTTTACTAGAAGCACCATGTAACTCACGTCTAATCCATTCAATCTGCAAATATAATACCATAACAATAAAATAATTATAAATTAATCCAAAAAACTACAAAAAAATCCAAATAACCATTAAATAAAAAAACAAAACAATTTCTTCAAATAAAAAATTAAATCTACACATATAATTAAAATAAACGCACGAATTAAATTCCAAAACGCACGAATCTACACAATCTTGCTACAAGATTAACACACGAATTTATTCAACGAAATTAAATAATTAAACGAATTATTCAACGATATTAAATAATTCATGATTTATCACAATTCGGCTACAATTTTGCTACAAGATTAACACGAATTCACTACAAATTTTGCTAAATTTTGCTACAAGATTAACACACAAATTTCATGAAATAACTTAGGGCATAGGTTAGGAATTAACCTCAGCCATGGCATACAACTTCGGCGGTGTCGGCGGAGGCGGCGGCGGAGGCGGTGGCGGTGGGGGTGCCGAATGAGTCGCTGTCGAGAGCGATTGAGAACGATGGAGAAGGGAAAATTTTCGTCGATAATGAAGGGGGGACCAATTTTAGGGTTTTGAATACATTTAATATTTAATTAAAAAATTTTGACCGAGTCGCTATCGGTAGCTATCGGTAGCTATCGAGGTAGCTACCGTGTCGGCCACTAACTCGGTTTGACTCGCTGTCAGTGAGTCGCTATCGAGATCGCTATCGGGTCGCTATCGGTCGCTATCGGCGGTTTTAAATTTTTAAAAAAATTCTCTAAATTATTTGATAAATTATTTTCAGAAAAAATACATGATCGCAATCGGAAAAATTATTTGATAAATTATTTTAAATTCTTTTGTCAAATCTCAAATTCCAAAAACCTGAAAAGTTATGACACCAATCTGAAAATCGTACTTTTGGCTAAATTCGTGAGATGTACATAAAAGTGGCTAAAATGAATATGTGTTATAGCCAAAATAGCTATTTCATGATTTTGCTCTTTTAAAAAATAGAAACAGCCATCGTTGTTTTAGAGGATTGCTTGTCTTCCTCAACTTTTTGTTTTGTCAGGGCCGCGCAGCAATGTAGCACCCCATTTAAATGCTGCCTTTCTTCAAGTATTTGTTTAGCTTTTATTCTGTGGGGTACTACAAAGTTTGCTTTTATCCATGTACACTTTTAAAATATTGAATATAATCCTGAAAAAAATAATAATAAACATTAAATATTTAGATATCATTTAATAATATAATTCATATATATGAAATATTACAACAAACATAAGTGGATATGCTATTTATATTATTTTATGTAAAATAATTAAGATCTAATTCAAAATCAAAACATCCAATCTCCACTCTTTTCATGGTTTTGGACTTTAGCAAAGAAAAACTCAAATTTTTGGGAAATAAAATATTTTCAAAATAACAATGGAATGTTAAATTAAACCCACTAAATAGGACTGAAAATTTTTAACATGACACGAACACGCACGAATACGATACGGACTTATTAAATTCAAACACAAACCCTTTAATCTCAAACACTATAATGACACCACACGAAAACGACCCGACACGATAAAAATTGACCTTACTTAAATTGTCAGCTTTACACTCGAGACTAATCTTTTTTTAATATGACACGAACAATAATAATTAGAACGAACACGACACAAACCTGTTAAGCTCAAACACGAGCACAACACAAATCAGTTAAAGCTCAAACACGATAATGACACGACACGATAATGACCCAACACGCACGAATTGTCAACCCCACCACTAAGTTGTTCTTCTTCTTCTTCATTATTTTTTTAAATGGAAAAACAACAATTTTAGTAAAGCACAAAATCCAAGTTTTACCCGTAAATTGCCATCCAAATTCTTTTATTACTTGTAATCTTCACAACCACTGCTCATTATCTACTCGCCCTCCTCAATTTTTCACAGCAATATTATAACTAAATGTATTATTATACTCCCTCCGTCCCGGCTGAATTGTTCCGGTGACTTTGTGCACAATAATCAAGGAGTGTGAGTGTAAAGTAAGTTGAGTGAATTAATATTTTATTACTGAGTGTGAAAAAGTTGTCTTTTTAAGTAATGGGACAATTGAGGTGAGACGGACGAAAAAGAAAAGTTGGACAATTGAGGTTGGACGGAGGGAGTATTTAACTGTGATTTTTGTGAGGCAAACTGGCAATTTATAAGTTTTAATTTAAAAGCTTATAAATTGAGAAAATTTTGAAAATGTCCCTTTTGCCTATCATATATCATATATATTGAAAAAGACATGAAAATAAAAGAAGGAAAAAAAATAAAGGGTAGGGATCGACCGGTCATCACCAATATTTGTCCGGTCAGAATCATGGATATATATTATTTTATAATTTTTTTTTCATGACCAGATCATATATTTTGAGAAGATGATGACCAATTTTCTTTCTTTAAAATTGTTCAATGGATTATGACACTTAAAAATTTATTTTAAGTAAATCGTTACATAAATAATTATCTGGATTTGATTGTTAATAAAAAAAATTATAATTTTGGAACATTTCTTGAAGATTTTTATAAAAAAGGGTATTTTAAAATATTAAGAGTAAATTATTAATCATAAGTTATAATTTATTTCAAATGAAAATATTATTAACACTGTATTAATACGATAATTATTAGAGATAAATCATAACACGCAACTTTAATATAAATTCATGATTGGAAGGGTTGAGGGGTGAATTGCAATATGAATGATTTTGAAAGTTGTTCCGATAATATAATATGCGAAACAAGTATCGTTTGGCATAAATAATTTATTTTTGAATGAAGCATTTTTCTATTTGTTGGGTGTATTCAATTTATTAATTGAAATAAGTACACTAAATTAATGTAGAGTCATTTTCTGGATTCATCACCGGTTCTTCTTTGAAGCTCTGGGTGTATACTTAATTCTCTCTAGAACAAGCTTTGGAATCGAGCATCCATTATTCCAGCTCCATCAACTCCTAAAGATACCTTCAATTTCTGCAAAATAAGAATAGTCAGAATGTCTACAACGCCATATTTAATGTCTCTTATGCTATAGCTACGCATTTAAATAAGGAACAAGTCGAAGCATAAACAATGATGAGGCAAACACGCCATATTTAATTCTACTATCCGCTGCACATCACTATTTATAAATGTAGAATCACCAACAAAAAAAAATAAAATAATTAAAATTGCTCCATCCACAATCTTCCAATTCATCGAAGAAAATATCGCGCGCAATACTCAACCAGAAACAACAAGTAAGGTACCAGCAGTGCAGGATTCCATTTGCTTCCAAATTTTTGCCATTTGTAGTTGCTTACTCAACTCGGAGGTATTTTCTTTCTACCTGGCTTGCTTTTAATCTCTGTTTTACGCAAATTCTCTGCGACCAGATTCTTGGTAACCCAACAAAGCCTCAGTTTTTTGGTTGATTGCTTGTTTTCTTGCTCGATTCTTAACCTTTGATTGGATTTTCTAGGTTTTATTTATTTTTTAGACGAAGGTAGGAATTGGGAGTCAACGAGACTTGAGCTGTCTCGCTAATTTGCTTTTGACTCCATTTCTTTGGGATCTTCGTATTCAGTTCTTCTTCAGGAGTATGTGTGCAGCTAACTCCTGTTTTCATTGAGGATTCAGTTCACCCAAATAATCAGAATATTATGCTTAATTGTTTCTTGTTTTGAAGAATTGAGCAATTAGAAAATCATTGTGTGTTGCTGTTCTTGTTTTCTGGTTTGATTGGAAATGGATATCAGTTATGTCTGTCTTATTGTTTTTCCAGATCAATCAATTTTCTGTTTACATTTTGTTGGATGATATTGACCAAGCTCTTCATGGTTTGGTAGTTATCATGATGATAAGGCTTAGGGGATTCGTCTAAATGGTCCAAAACTCAGTGTCTGTGTTGGTGTTCCTGTATATAAGTCTTACGTAGCATGCTTTCTTGTATTGTGTTCAGTCCTGTCCATCAAGACACCGAAACTATGGATGATCTAGCACCAAGAGTTGATTTGATCAGCAGTTTGCCTAGTAAGAGTTGATTTGATCAGCAGTTTGCCTAGTAGCATATTAGACAACATTCTTGGACGTTTACCTCTGCTCAGAAGTCGTGTTTGATATGTTTACCACATTTTAAGGCATCATCAAGGGCCTCTACTGAAATTTGCAGTCCAAAAGTTGTCCTGATATTGATGAATGGATTCACCTACCTTATTGGGAGGAAACATAGCTAGGTTGACTTCATGTCTATTTAGTTTCCTTCATCTGAGAAACTTACACTTGCACATTTGATTCGACAAACTTGTTAACCAGGATACGAATTTGGAGAATTGATTGCTTCTTGCTCTGCAATTGAAAACATTACTGGTCCCAAATTGAAAAACTCTCAAGTTTAATGGTCTATTTAGTTCCATTCCTTTCAAAAACTGCCCTCTTCTTACAGATGTAAGATTAGTTTTCTCGCTAGATTTTACCTATGGCAAAGGGTTTCTCCTTGAATTTGGTTTGGTAGAATCGGAATTACACTTGCAAGCACTAGCATTGGAGCGCTATTCAAATTCACATTGAACAAACTTTCTTGCCTCAACATTATTCCATTTCTGAATAATCTTTGGGTTTATAGGATCTTGTCAGTTATGGCGCACAGTCACAGATATGTATTTTGAAGATTTCATCTGATCTGCTATATGTTTCATCAGAAGCTGTCCCATTTTACAGAGGCTTAGAATCACAGTAAGAGTTCCTATGAAGAACCAAGCCAACTATATTGCATCTTTTTTTTTTCTTTTTTTTTTTTTTTTTTTGAAGTGGTTCATTCTGTTGCAAGTTTCCTACGATGACAAGCAAGCTTAAAGCTGTCAAGATTCAGCTCAGCTCTTTTGTGGGACTGAATCTGAAATGCAGTTCATGAAGTATATATTATTATTAGCCTGTGCTGCCCTCGAGGAAATAGCAATTACACAGATTTCGTCCCAGGGCTGCAATCAGGTTAGACAGCCTAGTTCCAGACACTTGGCTGTTCTGTTCTTATAAATCACTGTTTGAATCTTGTTTGTAATTATACTGGCTCTTTAGAAATACTGTAAGACATTTTCCATTTCCATAGAAACTGACAATATATTTATTCTAGTGAAAGTAAAAGTAAATCACAGTGACTTGGAACAATCTGTTGGAAGAAAGCTGACTTGCTCCTTCACAAGATCATACCCAATGTGATAATTAATCTGATGCAAATTCCCAAATATGGTCAAATCTTGAGATGGCACCAATGTCAGGCAAGCAATCCCTTCCTCCACCTCCACAAAGATGCTCTCCTCTGGCAAAACCAAGTCTGCGCCCTTGAAATGTGCAGTCACAGGTGGTGAACTCAACTTATAACCTTCACTTTTCATTTTATAGCACAATTTGAACATCCCTCGCGAGTCCGACACACGGGTGCCTCTGATTGCCTTCTCCAAGGCTGACTCTACTCTGTCGTAAAACTCTGATGGGACAAAAGTCAAGGTTGTGCCCGAGTCAATGATGATGTTGCCTTCCTTGGTGCTGGTGCTGGATATCCTCTCTTTCCCAACACTCAATCCCTCCAATGTGAGATGGTAAAATGTAGCAGGAGATTTCTTTACCAAAGGAGTGGACACCACCTCAGGTCCTACAACAACAGCATTGCTCCCAAAACTGATCTTGCTGGAGGCGTTGGAGTCCAGCATTGTCAAGCAGTAAGAGAATCTGCCACCAATGGAGCTCTTGAGCTGTTTTACGATGGAGATGGAGCCTCCCCCTAGACCAACAATGCCCGACGACGACGCAGTTAGGCTGGAAGGGCCATTATTCTCGTGGCCACATCCAAAGGCAACCTTAGGGAAAGACACACCTCCATCAAAAGAGAGGGTGTCAACTGCCAGCTCACCAACGCTGTAAGAACCGTCTACATATGCAACCCGGTACCAACAGCCGAAACTCCAGTCACAAGATGGAGATACAGATGCATCACACTTTTCCGATAGGCAGGAGACACTTCTGTAGGAGGAGCTTCTAGAAGGGTCGAAGAGAGGTGAGTTCTGCCTGTAGCATTGTGCGCATGGTTTGCATTGTGTCCATAACAGATCGCTTCCTGTATCAGCGATGAGCAACTGCTCAACAGGTGGAGTTCCAATCTTGATTTTCATGAGATACTCCCCACCAGCAGCGCTAACTGGAGCATCTATGGAATCTGTAGATATTGATGATGATGATGATGACACAAAGGAAGATTTGCGTGCGAAGGAACGATGAAACGCGCTTCTCAGGCGCTGGAGCCTTGCGTTGGAAGGGTCGTAGTAAGGCGACAGACTGGAGTCACGGTGGATGAAGTCGACGGTGATGCCACCAGCTTTAACCGAGGAGGGAATATTGAAGCACAGGAGAGAGCAAAGAAAGATGGTCACGCAACATATGTAGTAAAAAGCCATGATTTAGTGTTGCAGAGTAGAGAGGAGGAGAAGGTTTATAGTCGGATATTCTTTTGTTTCAAAATTTATTGTAGGAAAAAATTATGCAAAGATACGTAATACCATAGTCAACATAAATATTGATAAGAAGGAAAAGAAATATAATTGTGTATATCAATAAAAATCATTATTGAGATCTTTTTTTTTTTTTTTAGATCAAATATAGTTTTTTGCATTATAAATTTAATATTTCCTTGATTTATTTAATTCCGCCTAAATACAACTCACTGCATTAATTATTTTCTGTTTATATACGGAAGGCTTTATCAATTAGTAATTAGTATTTTATATTTACGGAGAAAAATTTTAGATGTTATAAATAAATACTAGTTTCATATATATATATATATATTATTTATATTGTATTATCATTATGTTTTAAAAAAATTATAAAATAAGTATTATGAAAATAAATGAGTATTATAATTTATATACATAAGAATTATACGCTATAAAAAATTAAAATAATAGTAGACACATAAATAATGAAGATAAAATGCTTATGAATAAAAGTAACTCAATACATAATAGAATAACTTATTTACGTATGAGTAGTAATAAAATTAATACTTGATAAAATAAAACAATGAAGATTTTATAAGTGTACGAAGATTTTCAATAATTTCTGCAAAGAAGATCCTTGAATATAACAAATAAAAATAACAATGACTATACTATTATTATAAGATAATAAAATACTACACCTACACAAATGAACAATATTTACGAAAAAAGGTATATTATAAACTATATGAACACCGTTTTGAAAAACACAAAATTACATCTTTATATTCGTACAATGATGCACTATCATTAAAATAAAATAAATAATAATTAAACTAAAAATATGGACGAATAACTCTTTGTGAAATAATAAAAACTGATAAATATCTACTTCATGATACTCTTGTGAAACCACCTCGCTCCAACCCATTCACCTCTCAAAATTGCTTCTTGTAATTGTGTAAATTTCGATGAAAAATGAGTGGAATTTATAGGTGGGTGGATGAGGCTAAATAAAGAATATTTATGTATATTCATAAATTTAATTAATATATATATTTATATATACATATTATTAATTAGAAATAATGACATTATAGTAAAAATGTAATTTTTTAGGCGTAATTATATGATATTTGACAAAATTACGCTTAGTCATATTATATTCATACATTACATTAACTATTTTTCCTTAATTGAATTCATTTATTTTTAGAAGATTTTTGGGGCGGGAAAAGAAAATGTTTCATGGGGTTCTGTCTTTAGATATATATAGATTTTGGGCCTATGCATAAGCAGATAGAAATCAAAAATATTTTGTCATATAAGAATGCATATTATGTAGATTAAACTTAATTATTAGTTCAAATTATATTTGATACTAAAATATATTAGTATAGAATATTTTTTTCAAAGGATTCTAAAGTAAGACATTATATATATATGCCAATTTAGCAAAAGAATTGAAGATATTTTATGACATAAATATGAATATTAATATAATTTGAAAGATTATCAATATGAAATAAAATATTATTTGTTTAAATTAATACTCCCTCCATCCCACTCTAACTGTCTCCTTAGTTTTTGACAAAATAAGCAAGGTTAAAGAGATAAAGAAAATCAATTATTTGTTAGTGAGTGAATATTGACTTTTCATTTTAGTTAATGAGACTAATAACTGTGACCGACGAAAAAGAAACATAAAAATGGGACAATTAAAACATGAAGACAAAGATAAGTTCGGAACTAAGTATACTACTTTTGAGAGTGAATACTAAATGACATGACATAAAGTACAATGCTCGAGTATGTGTATATGTGAGAGATAATAAATGATATGAAATTTCATATCAATCAAGATCAGTTAAATAATTCATAACTCGATCTCGAGTTCAATTAAAAATGTTAAGAGTTTGAGTTGGGCTTAGTTGACTTATCATATTTTATAACTACAGATTACATAATAAATTAAATTTAAGTAATTAAATTATAAATTATTAATACGTACTAATTTATGCACTGCACATCACAAAAATGATAATCTAAATATAAATAGAAGCAAAACCCCCTAAAAGATCATATTTTCCCGTTAAAACAAACTTCCTATAAATAATTTATCAATTTAGGAAACATACGTCACTAGACTCATTAAATATTTGTATCAACAGGCAAAGAGGCAGCAACAACATTGTATCAACCGGCTTCCAAGAGCATTTATTTGAATGTGTGGCCAACTTTCATGATTAATTTTATTCTCATGGAATAAACTTGAGAAGGGAAGAACTGAACCTTGAGAGAAGGGACGAACGACAGGCAAAGATGGAAAATTTTCAACTCTATCCTCCGACGATCGATTAGACTGATGAGAATGGAACCTCCGCAGTTTTCTGGCCGAGAAACACATGCCCCATCTCTATCTATTTCAAGAATTTGATGTTGGAATCCGGACAAGTTCGAGTTAATTACTCGTGCGGAAATATTTAATTTTATTGTAATTAAATATTACGAGGTCGATCTACGTCGCGAGTAGATAAGCGTAGTATATTTATTTTCTCATAACCGAATTCCGGTGAGTGAGAAATCGATCCTCGAAGTGGCACGCATGTAATAACCTAGCTAAAAATAGCAAGGTTATTATATTATATTATGATTAATCATGCGATTAATTATTTCATTGATCGGTTTCAAGAGATTGTATTTATGAAGATGATCAAAACATCGTAATTTCTCAAATGATTGGATTTGAGAATCGAAACCTAAGATTGAAGAATTAGGATTTCGAATGAATGTTGAGATCATGAATATTGGTATTATTAAGATGTCTCATTCTTTAATCCAAATTGAGAATCATGAGGTGATGATCAATCGAGTCGATCCAAATAATGGGATTGATTATGTATTACAAATATGAGGATTAAGAGTTGATTGATATTAGTGAGACTACATACAATTAAGTATGTAGATGTGTTGGAACCATTATTGTCACTTATATATACATATATATAAGTGTATTTATTTAATAAATGAAGGGGACACTTGTTACTCTAATATTAACCAAGCTATGACTCATCAAATGAAGGGATGTGAGGTGTTGATTAGGGAGATATACTATAAATTAGATGGAGAGAGAGATACAATCATTTCCCTTCCCATTTTCGCACAAAAGAGAGAGAGCTCCAGGGACAGCGAGCTTCCGACGCAATTTCCGGTCAGAAGACGTCGGAATTTGAGATTCCGGTGAAAAGAGAAATTGTAGATCTTCGAGATTAGATGATCGTAGACTACTCATTTGCCCAAATCAGGTAAGAAACGACCAAGTTATGGCCCTATTTCTAAACTGTGGCAGAGAATGCCAATTTGGGGATTTTGAGTTCAATTCGTTTGAAATCTTAGAATTCGCTTGGTTTGATGATTCTAAACGTTTCTAGGGACTTATGTGAAGCAATTGGATGGGTTATTTGGTTTGGATGGCTGGAATTAGTGGATCAAGTTTAAGGTGAAGAAGGTAAGGGTTTCAACCTTGAAAATTTCAACTTGTATGCATTAATTGGAGGTTGATCTTACATGCAAGTGTTCAATTGTGTTGTTTAGCATGTTTATATGATATATATATGTTGGATTTAAGTGTCTATTGCTGAATATGGTCGGAAATGAGTGTAAATGGCCGGAATTTGAGTGAAAAATGGCAAGAGGCCGCAGCCCCGTCGCCGGCGCGGTCGTGGACGCGGGACGAGGGCTGGACCGCGGCTGGGCTGCTCGCAGCAGCCTTCCGGGCGCGGTCAAGGCCGCGGACGGCGGCGCGGTCAGGTGTTGACCGCGGCTGGGCCAAGTTTCCCGCGAAACGTTGATTTCTTCGTTGCTTTGATCGGTTTTTCATAAGCTAGAACCCTAGTATCTTTCATGCATGTTATGTGAGGTTTGTTAGCATGATTTAAATGTGAAATATAGTGAGATACTTGGTTTTGATAGTATGTTGATCATTATTATGAAAATGTGTTATTGATTAGCTTGATGATGATCTTGATTAGTAGAAGAACTAGAATAAAATGATTAAGAGTAGAGATTGAATTATATGATATGTGAGCATGTTGAAATGTCTTGCTAAAATATATAATTGCTACATGTGAATTTGAAGGAGCTTTATGGTTTAATAAATCATAATTGGAACAAGGCAAGGTAGAGATTCTTGATTAATAGGAAGGATTGGAAATCTTAGATTAAATATAGTAAACATATTATGAGCTAGATAGTTGATCCTGGAATTGATTCTAGGAAGAGTATGATAGATTTTATTGAAGGATGATTTAAATGAATTATTGATATGTTGTGGTTATGTGGTCTATGAATATGTGTCTTATTCTTGTTTGGTGATTGATATGTCAAGGAGAACGCGTTGGGCAAGGTATTGCTTTCGAGCAACCGCCGCGCAATCTAAATCTGTAAGAATAAAAGGTGGGCTTTCATTATATAAAAATCTAAAGCATGAAAAATGTTTTCTTTTCAAAAATCAAATGTATGAAAATATTTTGTTTTAAAGTTGTTGTTATGCCAAAAATGGTTTTGTGAATCATATCTGTACCTCTGAAGCCAGAAGAACTTGGCCAGAGAGAATTAAGACGTCAGTAAAATGTACCAAGGATAAAATCCTTGCGCAACTTTTGACTGATTGCGAGCCCAAGAAGGTCTTTGCTCTTGCGCCGCAGTACCAAGAGCTAAAACTCTGGTATGTCGTACTGGTGGCCTGTTGCCCCAGTCTGTTAATAGTTGAGTGGATCAACCGTGGGTTGACACTCAAGGGGTGATAAGGTGGGCAAAGTCGATCGTATCTCGATGGGCATTCCGAGATCAGTGCACTTGATGATAGTGGGTTGAGTGGATTATGCCATTCCCAGCTGTACATCGTGACTTGGAAGTAGGCCTGCTTCCAAGCCACACATTAAAACAGATTATGATCACACGTTAAATGTTTAACCTTGCAAGGTACCTGAAACTGTTTTATAAGCATGAGAGGATTTCTAAAGCAAAACCTCATGGCTTATCAACTAAGGGCATAACAATTTATATTTGTATTGTTTTCGGGGATGTGTTCACTGGGTACACGGTGTACTCAGCCCCTGCATGTTATTTCTAAAACATGTAGGTTAAAGCTTGGAGCAGTGGAGGTGGTAGCAGGAATGTGTGAGCAGTCCAAACCAGAGCTTGATCCTGAGATATGTATCTCCATATACATATCTCCACTACGTAAATCTTCGCTGCATTGAACCTCTGATACTAAACTTCCCCATGCATTGTATAAGCTTTAACTCTGATGTTATTCGAACCAAAATCTGAAAATGACATTCTGTATGAACTCGAGCCCTATTACTATCTCTACAATTGTCAACTTCCGCTTGATCTTACTCTTGATTGTGTTTATTGGTGAGAAATCTCGAGAGATTAACCCGTCGCGCTCTCATAAGCCGGGGAAGCTAAATGGGGGCGTGACAACGCAAAACAATTTAATGTGGGCATATTAATTAGTTAATTAATGATGTCCCACATTGGTTAATTAAACACATTTATCATGGTTTAAATACCTAAGTGGTTAAACATAGTAATAACAAGTGTGTAATAGGGGTGTCGTATGACAGCCCCGTGCTCCTACACGCGTCGCCGCCCGCCCCGCCTCGCTGAGGCCGGCCGCCGCTAAAACCGAGCACTACGGTGGCGTATTTGTCTTGCGGGAAGAGATTCTCTCGACTCGGCTGATCAGTTTGACCTTTAATTTTTTTTTTGTATTATTTCATTTCTGCAAGGGTTATTTTTGTCCTATTTCTTTTCTGATCTTGTATTCAGTCCTCACTAGTCACTAATTTTCCATTTGAGAGAGAAAGAAAGATCAAACTCAGATATACTCAAATACACGAATAAATTCCAAGTATGTCCATCTTCTTCATTATTCCAGTACTAGAGAGAGAAAACTCGTTTTAGAGATACAAAGAATGAATAGAGGGAATACAAATACCATCAACGACCCTCCACTCCTATTCCATCCAATTTCCACTCACCATTACTCTTGATACGTAAATTCTTCGTCATTAATTTCAGCCATACCCACAGAGATCGACAGAACCAACACTCATAAAATTATTAAGAATGTGATTTTCATAGCTTAGGCACCAATTAAAAAAAAACTCGTACTAGTTTTGCATCAGTCAAATCTAATTAACGGGCGCGCGATCGATTCCATAATCTTTAAAAATGGAAAAGAAAATTTGAGAACGAGAATTGCAAAACGGCGATGGCTGTTGGACAATCATGGCACGTGTTGGAAGACGATGGTTCCAAACCAAGCGTGCGGCGTTCGAGTTATAGATTCGTAACAGAATCTCAATTCTCACACTTTGACATTGCAGACCACCTTTAAAAAAAAAAAAAAAAACAATTCCATCCTTTCCAATTACATCAAAAATTATTTAATATTTAAATAAATTTTTAATATTATTCTTATTTAAATTATTAATTAATCTCTCATTTTCATAATATTATATTTAATAATCTCATTTTTTAAAATTATTCAGGAGCGAAATTATAAATTACCAAAAAAAACAATACTCCCTCCATCCCGTGCCAATTGTTACACTTCTTTTCGGCACGGGAATTAAGGATGTGAGTATAAATGGAATTATTATTTTATTGTTGAGTGGAAAAAAATTATCATTTTTAGAAATGTAACAATTCGGGTGGGACGTCCAATTTGGTAAGTGTAACAATTCGGGCGGGACGGAGGGACTAATAAATATAAAAATTAAACCAGATAATTTAAACACCCTAAAATAATAATCTGAACCAAATAATTAGAATGAAGGGAATATTTTAGTAAAGCAAAAATGTCCGACGTCTCTCATTGATTATTTAAGTTGTTAGAGGTCCGGACTGGATCCGACCCGATAAAAGTACCGAGCCGGGTTCTAACCTTAGGTCGGGCCCATTATCGACCCAAGCGCAGGAAGAACATCCAGTTCGAACTGGATAGGATCAAATGATGAGTAGTTCGAGCGATCGAAGCAGTTTGAATAATATCAAAGGAAGTCCGATTAGTACCACTTGCTGCTCGATTAAGTTCGATACGATGAGGAAAGGAGCTCGATGAAGACCCGCACGCCTCGCTCCCCAAACAACTCAAACCAACGGTTACTATGCGAAAGATTCGAAACTGTTAGGCCCCCACTACCGGCTAACCACCCCGAAAATCGCGGGCTCGACTCCGGACGGTTGAGAACGGCGCGGAAACCCTAGGGTTAAGCAACCCCTATAAAAAAACTCCTCGAGTCATTGTAAACGGGACGAAACTTTTTACTGAGGATACTCATACGTGTTCACCACACTTTCATTTATCATTTCTTACTCGAATTCGCTTAGCAAGTAGTCAATAGATTAGCCATCAATACCTTTTGTATCTCACCGCCATTACTTCAGTTCGTTATTTCCTGTAAAACTTTTTATATTATTTATTATTCTCGGGGCTCCAACTCTATTCTTAAATCAAACCTCACCATAAGTGAAGATAAAATAAATACTTAGAAAATACACATTAATAACTAATTTCCTTTCAGCTTCTTCCACTGCTCCTAATAAATAATAACAGAAGATAATAATATAAGCAAATATCAATATTTATAATTAAAATTATTAATTTTGTATACTATTCAAAGAGTTTCTTTCCGATTAAGTGTTGAATTCTAAATTCGAATGTTAAATTTGTACAAATGAAAAAGGTAAGTATCAACAACCAATTTACATGGTAATTCTTAACATAGCTACAATTTTTCTCATTATAGGCCTTGAGTTTTTTTTTTAAAAAATGGAATTCATATATTATATTACTATTTTATCCTTTTATAACCCCCAATTTAACACAGCCCTATTTAACCCAGTTTTTTCATGCAGTCGTTGATCAGAGCTTGTGATGAGTCATCTTCTTCTTGCACAAGTTCGTGCCTTCACAAGCTAGCTTACATCGGGCCATCTCCTCAAACTCTTATCTACAAGGGTTTCATCATTTTTCTAATCCGACGGCGAAGCCAATGTAGGTCCCAAAGGGCGGCGGCAGAGATTGTGAAATGGGAAGAAGTGAAAGAATTGTGGAACGTCAAGGTCTTTTGTTGTCTTTAAGAAGCCTAGATGCACGAAAATTGGATAAAGCAAGAATTTGACATGGTGAATTGTTGTACCAAAATCAATCTAGAACAAACTTCGATCATCAGGAGTTCGAGATATTTGAAGGCTGCACATTGCTCTGTTGAAATAGAGTTGCTCCAGAATCAAGAAAGAAACCCTAATAACTCAATCTTGGATTGTGACGGTGGTTGTGGCGATGAGCTGTTTTGGGCTAAAGAGTTTTGACAACAATAAAGTACTTGGCATCTATACGTGTAAATTTCTTTTGATTTTTTTTTTTAAGTTTAATGGGTTTACACCGATGAAAAAAAATATGTTTAATGTTTTAGCTGTAATTTTTAATTGAGTTTAAAAGGGTAAAGTAGTAAGATTAGATAATAAGTTTATATTTTATTTAAATAAGGGGTTACATTGAAAAAAAGAGTGGCTACGTTGAGTAACGGGCGGTTCGAGTTGAAAACCGCACCGAACCTACAAAACCGCGAACCCACAAATTTTCAAAAACTCAACCCAAACCGCCCGAATAAAAATACTAAAATCGAACCGTAACCAAATAACATTGAATCATCGGTTTCGGTTCGGTTCCGGTTTTAATAGAAAAATCTTGGCATTTTTCATAAAATTGCTAAATTAACACAATTTAATGCAATAAAAAATCACTATCCACAAATATAATAAAAATAAAAATCCACAATTCACAAATCTAATATATAATCATAAGTTTAGCAAATAAAAATATTAAACGTGATTCAATTAAAATCTACAGTGCCGTGGTCCGTGGAGAGGAGCAGCGTGAAGTTGTGAACGTGCAATTACGGTTAGGGTAACATAATAAGGTTTGGTTTGTTGCGTTTATATTTTGTAATTTGTAGAAAAATAATTCTTATATTTTATATAGAATGTATAATAATATAAATAAATACAAAATATTTAATAATTTATATATGTATATAAATTTCGGTGCGGTTCGGTTAAAACCGCACCCAAACCGTACCAAACCGATAACCCAAATTTTTTTTTAAATTCAACTCAAACCTAAACTGCATATGCTTTCAAACCAACCCAAACTACCCAAAACCCAATGATTCAATTTGATTTGCGGTTTTCGATTCGGTTTTGCTCCCCCTTAGCTACGTTTAGAATTACCCCATCTCATAAGGTTAGTTTTACCTCACATGTAAAAACATACTCACATAATTGGACAATTTTTTTAATGGAAATACGTAGACAAACAATGTTTATTGAGAGTAGGGTTGGGAAGTTAATGAAATTAGATAAAGATGGAATTGGATTGGACGTGTCATTTCCTCACCAATCAAGTACATAAAACGAATGAATTATTTTTAAAAAGATTTAATATGATAGGGAACACAGATATCAGGTGTAGGCATCATAAACTTTTGGAATTCGTATTTTCCTATGTTTCAATTGTTTTTTTTTTTTTTTTTCAAGTTCTAATGTTTAATAAACTCTAAACCTAAAAATAAGGATGATTCTGAAAATTGAAACTAAACAAAAGGGAACAACACTAAACGTAACATTAAAACTAAATTTCGAAAACCATGAGTATTAAGTTTAATTTTAATTTTATTTTTTTAATTATTGTAGTTGAGAAGCAGGTCAAGTATGGGCCGGGCAGATCCATCTCAGCATGCTTAGGCCCAATAAGCGGTTGTAAATGGGCTTTATTCTCTTATAAATTGTAGTTAGGATATAATCTAATATAGTCAAATTTAGTATTATTCTATTCACATTTGATCTTCAATGTGTGAATACTTTAATCTAATAGTCAGAAATGCTGCAATGTCCACTGCTGGCGTTGTAATTCGATAGGTCCATTAAGAAAACACAAAATGGAGCCCACTCACGTTCAGAAAAGCCAAACTAACAAGCCGGCCCATGCTAATTGAGGCGGAAAGTAATCCGAACAGTTCGCAGGGAGGCAGGAGTCCACCCATAGCGGTTCAACCAAACTTATCGAACTGGATAGCTCGACAAAAAAAGAGACCTCCTTTTGAGAAGGGCGAGGAAATAAGAACCGCTTCAAGCGAGCTGCTTAACGGTCAGCAGAACGGAAGGATAAGCACACGGAAACCTCGGAGGTCGCTAAGGATAGAGACGTTGTAACGACTCCGAAAAGTTGGAAAGCTCTGCTCAACTACCCCGACTTGAATTATGGGAACCCTAACGCTGCAAAGTGCTCTATAAATAAGTCCTTGTAAGTCGAAACTCGGCATCTAGCTCTGGCCGCATAATTTGACTTTGACTTTTCTTCATTTTAATCATTACTGCGAGCTCGACTTTAAATTTGTATTACACTGATTGGAGCTCAATTTTATTTCTTACACCTTCTCGATAAGTATTTGTTCTCTCGTGAAATTTATTACTCTATTTTCAGTTCGTTATTGCTCAATATTTACAATTGCTGACCAGTTCCAATTTTGATACTGTGCTTTAGTTTTAATCACGAATATTGTCTAATCGACCTGTTATCTTGCGTTATTCAATTATCGTATTTCCGGAACCCCGTATCCGTACGAAATTAACCTCAACACTCACAGTGGACACATATTAACGTCCACGTGTTGTATTAAAGCGAATGATAATAATTAAAGTTGACCCACTATTAATGCAATATTGCCACATTTACGTAGGTGCGTAGGTGAGCTAATATTCACAAACTTCCGTTGAGTTTAGACAATAGCAAAAAAAAAAAAAAACTCTTATCAATAAATCCACAAAATAGCAAAAGTTAAATAAAAAGTCTAATTTACCCTAAAATGGTAGAAATAATCGTAAATTCACGTCAATATGTGAATTTAATAATTTACAATCCATTGATTAAATGTAATTTCACACCAACCTTTAATTAATTTAATTTATATCCCCTTTAATTATAAAAATTAAATTTATACCACAATTTAATTAGTTGAATTCACATGTATCATGAAATATGAATACAAGCCACCCTTTAATAATTTGAATATTTTTTTAAATGAATTAGTAATTCCTATTTATGCTAATATTTTTTAATTAAAATGATTCAAATTTTGAATAATTCAAAATAAAATCTGTTAAATTTCTTTTACGATAATTTCGGAGCTTTTAGAATCTTGATTAAATGAAATAACAAGTACAATAAATAAAGCAATAAATATGAATTTGCTTTAATTTAAATTTAATTATTTTTAGACTTATAATTAAAGTTTGGACTGTGAATTTAAAACTTAATTTATTTATTTAATTTTTCCCACAAATAATGTGGGAATTTGTGAAAAGATTGAAATGACATGTTATATATGGAATTTAGGTTTGACTATGAAAAGTAAGGGTAAGTGGATAATTTTGCTATTTTCTGAATTTTTTCATAAGAGTTGATATTTTTTGCATCTCCTATAAGAAAATATGTTATTTTAGATTTTTCCTCATATTTAAAACTTATATTTATATGTAATTATCAATCAATATTTTCCAAATATAAATCATTCTATTCATAAAATAATATAAAAATTATATTCACTCAAACTTATTAATATCTTATAATTGCGATAGTTAATAAATAAATTAGTATACTTAATTATTTTGATTAAAACTAAAATATAAGCTAATAATTTCATATTCTTAAATAACTTACTTAACAAATTTATCGGCAAATGAAATATTATTAAATCTTAATTCAACTCATTTGATCAACGAATTTCACCAAACGAATCTTTCGGTGACATAATTGTAAGCCGTGATCAACATTAAAGACTTATTACTGTGAAGAAACATTAAAATTTCTATTTATCCCATTTCTAAGTTTCTCACCTTACTTGAATTTTAAAAACATTTTTAATTATCGCTTAGTTTATGGGTACCATTAAAATAAATGTGGCTTAGTTGGTATTTCTCATCAATATGTTTTACTTTTTTTAGGAAATTTCTCATCAACTTATGCATACGGAGTAGGTAGATTAATTGTGTTTTAATTATTATGGGACGATAATAATTAGTTAATTGATCAAAATTAAAGTACAATCAACTGCAAATCATTTATATAAGTATGTTTAACATTAAATAAAATTAGGTCAGTTGGTTGATGAAGAATTATTGCAATATCACAATCAAACATTTACATATACCATTACATTAATTAATCGTGCATAGCGATCTACTCAAAATCATGCATTTATTATTATATATAACTTGTGAAGTTAGATTTACCAACTATGTGACTATTTTCTTATCAATCTCAAAAAAAATTATTTAAAGATTTTATTAATTTTGGCCAACAAAAAGTATTATTAGTTTTGGCAAAAAAAAAATGAATTCGTAATTCATTATTCAAGATATTATAAAATTCTCAATTCAGGAAATTAAAAGTAATTATTGGATTGAAAATTTATGATTCTTTTATTTTTTGAATTGAGAATTTATATTCTAAATTTAAATTATCTTTAAAATCCTGAACCTATAGTACTTCATTAAAACAAACTACTAACCTATTTAATTATGAATATTATTAGATGTGGAATTTTATATATAATATTCATAATGTTTTCAAATATTCTCCCTAAAAAGTTAGTGAAGTGTAAAAGATAGTAAGTTGTGACGTGAACTGAATTGCCATTTCAAGAAAGTCGTCACATGGCTTGCTAACAGCAAAAGCAGGGTAAATTAAGCACGATTTACATGCATTCCTTGTGCACATCTTTAACTGTAGCCAACTCGATCATGTCTGTTCCAAATCACTTAATAAATTTATGTATTGAATGAGTTACATTTGGATTTAATAACAATTAATTTGTGAGCTTGTAAATTATTAACGTTAAATACTAAATTAGAGTAGATATTTTAATGAATATTTAAAAAAACTCTAAAATTTAAAAGTCGAACTTGCAAAAATACTAAAATATTCGATAATAAAAATCGAAATTGAAATATAGCTCAATCAATATGTGTAGATCCTTGGAAACTTCTTGAACATATCATTATTTGGCTTGATTGCAGTATTTTAGAGAAACAAAAACCTTACACTCTTGGGCGCGGTCATTACATTTTTAATTAAGGTGCAGTGTTATTATTACTATTTAGAAATAATTTCTCTATAATTATAAAACTATTACCGCATAGACCTACACCATAATCCTAAAATATGAAATTATCATAAATTAGATTTCTTATAATAAGATAAATTGTCAAATTGTCATTGCTATATGTGCTTTTAGTCTCGATAATTTTATTGTTTCTTACATTATTATTGTCATTGAAAGTTTATTTATTTATTTTTCTTTTTCAAAATAGTGGTGGTTTGAGTTTGATGAAAATATTATAAGAAAGTAGGCAGATTGCTTTATATCGATGATTGATGTCGAACTAAATAGGAAAAGTTGTAGGGCAAGTTTGGCATAGGGCAGCTTCTCTCTCATGGCTTCCACAATTTAACAAAACTATCTTATATTGTGCAAAATTGGTTTGCTAACTTTGGTAGCGCTCATCAACTTTTTTTTTAATGACTTCATCTCACTAATTTTTACCATGTTAATGGAAAAGAAATGATCGATTTCAAAACTATATATTTAAGTATTTTTATTATAACTTGTTTACTGTTAATATAATTTTGAAGATATAAATTAATTTATAGATCGATTATTATAACTTTATTGGGACAACATTATCATAAAATGGGGAATAATAATACGTTTTTACTATAAATATTGAAGATTTTTGGAGTCCTAAGAAAAGTTTATGAGTAGCTTATCCTTTTTGAAATGCAAGAGATTGATTTATACACACATCTAACTTGTAGGTGCAATCAATTTGTGACAGCCAAGAAAGTGAAATAATGGGTTAATCATCAAACATTATGCTAATTATTGAAAATCGATTGTTTAATACTATTAACTTAATTCATTTTACCTTAACAATTTATGAAAGCATATGAAGCTGCAATATATACTTATAAATAACAAATTGGATATCAATAATCCCAATCTCCATTTCCAATTAAAAAAAGATTTTTATTAGTACGAATTTTTGAACTAATTAATGCTACGATTCAACTACATAAAATAAGTCCAAATAATTCTGCCGAAAAAAAAAATCGTATAAAATTAAACGTTCAAAGGACTTAATAGCTAGCTCGAAGATTTTCTCTCGCATCCTTTAAAAGTGTGTACAAGAATCACAGATCTTACACAAGGACACAAATCGTAAAATTACATTTACAATCAAGACAACATCAATGAGGTTCAATGAATTTAGACATTAACCTGGTACACTTAAATATACACTAATTATATTTTAAGATACCTTATTCATCATACCATAATTCCGTTTAATTATTTACTATCAAGATGTTCATTATCAGTTAATGCATTTATTTATCTCGCTCAGCTTTACTGTTAGAGCATTAATCAACAAACTTAATCGGAAAATTATCTATGTGTGCAAGGTTGGGGGTGTCTAGAAACTTATTAATTAAAAATAATCAAGTAAGAGTAAATTTAAATATGAATTTCACATAGATCTTGGTGAATTGTTTGGTACAGATCAAAGTGAGAAAGTAAAAGATGTGGGCCTATAAATGATGGGATAGTCATTATCAATCCAGACTTTCAAGAGTATCCTTAAAAGGCTAATTCCCAAACCCAAAACCATCATTATCACTAACCTTTCTAAAAATACCCTCTTAATCATTATCTCAACAATATTAAAAATATAAAACAATTTTATCGGAAATCCACTTTTATACTTTCATCTATTCACTAGAACCAATTAGATAATGAGTCCACAATTTTCAAGCGTTGGTTATGAGTTCGAATAATCAAAAAAAGAAAAAAATATGCCCTCCACAATTTAATAATTTGCAATTAAAAAAAAACTCTATCTCAGGTTACCATTGGTGAAATAGAAAATAATCAAGACTTTTTAAATACAAGTAATTTATGTTTCTTGTAAAAATAAAAATTTAAGCTTATCTTTTTAAAAAATGGAGTAGTAAACCTCTATTTAAATTTATTTAGATTTAAAAAGGGAAGGGAA
>JAPKLW010004650.1:14679-25538 GCA_026898455.1 Plectranthus barbatus
TATTTGAGTCAAGCCCATCAAAATGGGTATGACCCAACAACTTCTTAGGAGGGAAAAGAGAAATCAGCGATACAGTAATAACACTGAAGTTACAATGAAGGCATTAGAGGGTTTCTAATTTGTTGCAGAATCGTGAGCTTGATCAGACTACCCACTGTGGTGGGGTTGTTAGAGGTTGTAGATGATATGGAAATGATGTGGAAAAAAAATTAAAAAAATAAAAATAAAGCAAAGTTGCAACAACTCAAGTCCCTCCGCAACTCGCTGCAACCCAACAAAAGAAATTAAGTGGTCTTTTTAATTTTAAATTGCAAAAAAATATATATAATTAATAAAAAAAAAGTATATAAAGTTTATATCAAAATTCATAATTTTTTTCTCTATAAATAGAGCTCAATATTGATGTATTTTTGCAAATAAACCAAATCTCTTGTTTTACTTGAATTAAAATTATATTTTTCTATATTTTGTAGATTTATAAAAACTGAATTAAAATTAATATAAATAATATATAATAAAATATAGTAAAAATAAAATAGATTGTAAGTTGTTGAAAGTCATTATAGTAAGTAAAAACTAAATTAGATAGTAGGTTGTATATGTGGAGGAGAGATAAATTAAAAAAGTTGAGTTGTGTTGGGTCGTGGAGGTTATTTTAGTGGGTAGCCTCATAGAAAGGGATGGCGGGAGACAGCTGCCCGTGGACGTTGATTTGACTTGGCTTTAATTTTCGTTTAATTTACTTCGTATGTTTTAATTAAGTTGATTTTAATTTAAGTTGTTTGTTTTCTAATTTTAATTGAATTATTTATTTCCTAGTTGGAATTTGGTTATTTTAAGATATAGTTATTGGATATTTACTAGAATTTGAGTCTGTCCCAACAGCGTCACATGTTGTTAATTGTTGTTAATTGATGTTTATGCTGACACATATAGCTATCCCAACAGTCAGATACCCGTGGGACCTTATAATAACAGTACGGGGTGTCATTATAATCCAATCAATTCTCGCATATATTACCTGTCAGAAAAATATATACAAAATGACATAGTTGAGTGTCATTATAACCCTACTACTTCTCACACCTATACATGTCACGAAAATATATCTAATGTAACAAAGTTCATTTTCATCAAATACACATTATATATATATATATATATATATATATATATAGAGGAGTAATCATATGTGAACCACTTCCCAGATGTGATATGAGAACTAATCTAATCCATCCATATTTAATAATGAACGCCCAAGATTTTATGTTTTATATAATTAGTTTCTTTTTTTATTAATTTTGTAGGGTATTTTGGGTATTATAATTTACCACTTATTTCATACCATAACTGTTTCCATGAATTTCTCTCAATTCATTTTGTCAAATCTTTTTATTCTATAATTCTTATTTAGACAATTCAATCATATTTTTTTTCTTTTTATTATATCTTTGATTCTATTTTTTATTCCAATCGTATTTTTTTACTATGTATTCATCAGTCTTTGTATTTTTTTATATACAGAATTCATTATTTTTTTTTTAAAGTCACATTCATCATCTGTGAATACAATAACGAATTACATATTTGCTTCACTATTTATGCATTGTTTCTATACTATTTGTGCATATTTACAGTGTTAAATTTTTATGTTTAAATGGTTTTATGCAATATAAAATTTGTGAAATTAATATATAAATTTAAAAATTATTGCGAATCATATAATTTAAACAAACCCCCACTATATTCAGGGTTGCATTCATTCATTCAAAATCTAAAATTTGTCCAAAAATTCATAGATAAATCTGATACAATCTGTAGCTATCAAAAACAAATGTTTGTGTTTAACTCCATAAAATAACTTATCGCCTAATTTTTCCATATCAAATTCTTTTGCTTTGCAGTTCTTCCTGAAAAAGCAGAGAACTATTGCATAAATAGAAATGTACTTATGCATTTCGTTTTGCTTTAATAGTTGATATGAAAATAGATTTTAGAGGTGCAGTGAATTCACAGTAAATTTGTATACATTGTTTGTTTCAAAATGCATAAATAAAAAAACCGAAGAAACCAGAAAATGTGCAAAAAAAAAATCCAGATTTTAACCTCTTAGTCCTTGCTTGGTGGAGAACGTTTGCAGTGGGCGGAGAATGTCTTCAGTCGACACCAACCTACGAAGATTCATTTTTTCCCAAAAAAAACAAAAAAAAAAAAATGTAAAAAATGGTATAAACCATCAATAAGTTATGGAAGTTTGTACATTCAGTGATTTGAATAAAGAAAAAAATTATTAAATTTTTTGATATCAAGTTCTACAAAAAAAATTATGAAAAAAGAGGTTTGAAGTCGATTAACATTTTGAAGAAACTTGAGAAGAATACCGTGAATTCATTGAAGGAGTAAAAACGGAACTTACCAAAGTAATGGTAGATTTGATTTTTTCTCTTTGCCTGCGATGGAGATTGGTTCTCTGAAAATATCGATTGCTTTGGGAGAGGCAAAGGGACCTAGAAAGTTACAACATTAATTGTGGTTGGTGAAAAGTTTTAATGATTTTAAAAAGATTTGTTTTGAATAAAACTGCCTTTTTTACTCATTAATTGCTCCAAAAATTATGCACAGAAATCGTGTGTTAGTTATGTGGTAAGACAAATTTACGAATACCCTTTTATGCAACATTTTGCTTCTTTTTTAGCCGCGATTTTTTCATTGTTTAAAATTAAATCTGGAACATTTAAATTGTTAATCAAAGGTTAAAATTAAGTCTTATTTCACATCTAAGAAGTGGTTTCCACCATAGTGCACCCCTATATATATATATATATATTCAATCTATACATCAATAAGTAAAATAATAAATTCAACAAATAACTTTCAAATAACATTTATTAAAAATATATTCAATACAAAATTCGAGTAATTTGAGTAGTTCTTCGTAAAGTTACAAAAATACTCGCATTCAAAACTGAAAAGCAGCAAACAAACTAGTCCGAATCAAGCGTTCGCCACCATCAATTGCATCTTTTATTTCCACCTCAAATTAGTTCTGTCCCAACTTACATCCATGCACAAAAGAGAACAATAACAAAAAAAACATTATTCATATATAATATAATTCGATATTATACTAATGAATAAATACAAAGAGATCGATACATAAAGAATGTTGAAGATATAGTCAAGGAAACTTTGGGCCAATTATTTGCCTGAAAGAGAATTATCCATCTGAAAAGAAGAAAAAAAAATTGTGATGTTATCAGATTGCAATAAGAAAACCAATCCCTTCTCCAACAAAAAAAAAAAAAAAAAAAAAGAGTACCAATTTACGCAGCATTTTTCATCAATTCATATGCATACAAAAACATAATTCATCCTTCATCACATATCACACAGAGATTTCACCCCAATCTCTTAAATTTCCCACCAAAATCATGGAGATAAATAATATTAGAGATTGGAAGCAATTTCAGCCTCTCCCAACGCATATACAGACTGAATTCCCAGCACAATATACAACTTAATCTCAATATGTGTGAGGCAGAGCAAAAAAAGATCGAGTTATTCAATTTCCAGAAAGAAATTTTGCAACTTAACATTGGATGATGAGTCAAATCAATAGAACAACAACGAATACAACTGGAAGCGAAGTAGGCTAAGCACGAAGATATACCGAAGCAAAATGAGGCTGCAGGCTACTAATGCATAATATACCGAATGCTAAGCACGAAGATATACCGAAGCAAAATGAGGCTGCAGGCTACTAATGCATAATATATACAGCAGAAGCATTAATTTCATGCGCGTACACAGAAAAGAGGAAGGCCATCTGCAACTGCTTATCGTACAAAAATAATAAATTCTTTGTACGAAGCAAGTTTACAACCGTTAATCACGCATACGAAAATTCCAGATCTGATTCATCGATCGAACGGAGCGACGATCTTAGTTTGAAAAACAGTGATATACAAATTAAACGATGTCAGTTATATCAGACCATATAATCGCCAAGAAAGAAAAGAAGAAGAAGAAGAAAATTGAAATATATGTACCAGCGTACTTCCCCTTGTAGCAAGACATGATTGCCGGCGTTGGTATGTTGTATGAAAGAAACAGAATTTGGTGATAATATGGCATACCAAACAACCTCAAAACAGACAGAAGGAATCCATTGTCCCTGTTTTTCTGATTTTTATAGACATTCTTGAACTTTAAACTGAGATAAAAAAATGCAGTCACCTATCAATTGGATTAAAACTAATTACATAGCAAAATAGGTCAGAATCTAAGTTTATGGAGAAGAGGATATGTTCAAATTATAAAACTAAAATGTATTTGAGAGCTCATAAGTTTAGACTTACTCTGAATTTTAAATGTTAAACCTGCCAAAATGAAATGGGAAAATGATACCAATAATTAAAACACTTAAAGAAAGCAATCAAGCTGAAGCTGCTCATATTGGCATTAGTAGAAAAAAAAGCTGATTCCATGTTCTCCAATTGTTTGAAACAAATATGAAATTGATTGATAGTGAAGAACAATTTCATTAAAATGAAACAACTAGAGATTTCACTAGAATCATACCTGCAGTTCTGTATAAAGAACTCAAATTCCTGAACAGAAATAAATGTGTATACAGTAATTCCAATGGAGTAGTGCTTTAAATAGATCAAGAACTTTTAATCTCAGCTGGAGAGGAATTTGTCTCTGATTCTACAATTGTAAAGAGAAATATTAACTGCAAACATGTCCCTTTAATAAAAATAAATTGACAAACATGCACCACTACAACTAAATAAAGTCGAATAAAAAGCTTTGTTTAGTCTCTAGAGAATGAAATTATCTTAATCTTTCTTGGTTCATGGATATAACTAACTGAGAGCGGACCTAATAATTGTAGACTGGAAACTGGATCAATGCTAAAATAGCCAATGACTAACAGAAACATCACTTCCCAATTAATATGCATGTCGCAACAAGATAATTTACTCCAATTTAATGTATTGTGATACATGAACTAGAATAAAATGAAACTTAACAGAAGTAGTATATTTTAGAACACAACCACAAGCCAAATTCTAAACAGAGCTATAAGAAAATGCTTCTCTGTTGTGATCCTGACAATTGAGTAAAATATAAAGAGGTAATTTGTTCTCACAGAGTAACCCATAGAAAGGCACAATGCAAATAATTAAATAGGGAAAATGAATGAATTTAGTCTCTCATAGCATCAATGCTATAAAAGATTTTCAAATTTGATACAAATTCCTCTAAGAATTTAGTCTCTAATGACATTTTGAGAGCCTTAACTAAAAGTTGCAGTTGGGAAGAATATACAATAGAAATTCCATCAGCAATGTCACCACTAAATATGGATAAATATAAATCACTCAACTTCTTTGAAAACTATTGGAAACTATTCATATGCCCAAAAAAATAAAATGCAAAGAAATTAGAATAAACCTAATTAGAAATAAGAACAATTGATCAGAAAAGAGAAGTGATAAGTAGTAAAATTCCTGGTGCAAAAAAATTAATATATAATACAACAATGTTCTTACAAATGTTGAGAAAGACATGGCCGCAGCTTCACCCGCCGACGACACAGGCGACAATAGGAGCGAAGGATGTCGAAGAGATACTAAGATTAACTTGGAATTATTTGATTGGCTTCCGTAAGCGAGGGTTAGACTCAATATCTAGATGCCCAACTTTACCACCATCTGCCGAGAAATGATGCAGCGTGCGTGCGGAACGACGAAGTGGCAATGATGGAGGCTGGGAGTGGGGAAGGGTGAGAGAGAGAAAGAGGTTACGATAGTTGATTCTTTTCACTTGGCTGTATTTATTTTTTAGTCTTGAATTTATTCTTTTCATTTTTCAAAAGAAATAAAAAACTTTTTCCTCACAGTAGGTAGTATTAGAAAAAATAATGGGAGGGAATTATTTACACCAAAAATTAAATACTTTTCATTTTGGAGGGATATACACTATATATTTAATATCAGGAATAATACTTTAAAAATTTTGATATTATATTTAAATTTAAAATAATTATTTATTGAATATTATAATTACTTTTTCCTCACAGTTGTTATAATATATATAATATTACAATATTTTTCTACGAGTGTGGGGAAAAGGGTGTCAGGAAAACAAAATTTAAGGTTATTGAAATTTAAGCATTGAAATTATAATTTTGGGAGCATTCAATGCTTGGACACGTCTTGCACGTAATTAAAAAGTCTTATGATCAATCCTTCATTTTTTCTGTTCTCCTATTAAAAATACAAAAAAAAAAAAAAAAGAGCCAATTATAGAAGAAACGCAAATCATGCATGAATATTCCAGATCAATAGTACTCATCAACTACAAATATCAGGCTGCATGGCGCAGTTCCACAGCCACAGGGGGTTCTTACTGGGCATGGAGGAGACGGCGGTGGGGGTGACGGTGGCGGTGTTTTGGAAGTCGAAGCCGGGGTCGACTCAGCTTCTGCATTTAGGCATGTGTAATTTCAACTTTAGACTCGCATAGTTTACCCAAAAGGGAATTCTACGTCGCAATCGAAGTGTTAAACTACTTCAATTATAATTAATTCTTACCAATGGCAATGGTAATGTGGCCGTGATTTTCTTTTGGATGACGGCGTCGGTAACTGTGCCAAATGGCATAAGTAATTACCACACCAACCATCATGACCGAGCCTGTAGGAATTGCGATCCTAGCTATTCTTGGTAGCCTTATCTTCTTCTTCTTCTTCCTTCTTTTGAAATCCGGCACGTCGGAGCTGTTGCAGCCGCCATATGGGGATTCAACAGCCGGGAATGGCGGAGGAAACAGTATGGTGGCTGGTGGTGCAAGCTGCAACGAATTGCCTGCTACACTGTATTACAAAGCGATCATGAATATGACAGATCTGGTGCTAGCTAATTTAAACTTTATTTTGTACTAAATAGTAATGTATCAATATTACCCTTCATTTATATTTAATCTATAATCCAAGATTAAAACGTATTCCATGTTTAAATTTATTTTAAGGCAAAAGGTTTTTCAAATATATCCAAACCATGTGAGCTATTTCAATTTTATCCCAAAGTATTCAAATATTTTAATAATACCCAAACTATTAAAAACTATGCAAATATATCTCAAACTAATTTCTCGATTAATGGAAAGAGTATTGTATTGTCGAAAATCCAAGGTAGCAAACTAAATTCATGGATTTAAATGTTTAGTATTATAGCTCAATGTGTCTTAGATTTCCGACAATACAGTCAAATATTCGTTGATCGAAAAATAGTTTAGGATATATTTGAATAATTTTTAATAGTTTGGGTGTTTATTGAAACATTTGAATAGTTCGAGATAAATTAGAGAAAACTTGGATAGTTCGGGATATATTTGAACCTTTTGCCTTATTTTAATTCAATAACTTATGTTTTTTTACTATGTATACATTATTTTTAAAATATATTGTATTTTTTTTTTGCTACATATGTTATTTGTTTAAAAAACATAAAATATGTCTCTTGTTCGTGGTACAGTTGTAAAGGCACTCTACCTATAATTAATAGGTCATGGGTTCGAGCTTCCATGGGGACATTTTAGGTGTATGTATTTAAATTAATGTAATAATTTTTTTTAAAAAAAACACATAAAATATTGACAAACTACGTACTGCCAAAAAATGTTACAATAAATTAATTACAATACATTAATTTAAACTTACAGACCAAAATATCCCAAAAAAACTCGAACCCATAATTTCTTTGTAATGGACCACTGCGCCCCGAACAGGATATTGTAGGGGTGTATATGGTTTGGCCGAAACCGGCCAAACCGAAGTAATTTGGCTGGTTTGGCCGGTTTAAGAGTTAAAAAAACGGCCGGCCGGTTTCAAAATCTCAAACTGTAGTATACGGTTCAGCCGACGATTTGTCTTGGGAAACCGGCCATTTCGACTGGATCGAACCGTATATATTAATTATATTTAAAGTGTATATTATATTAAAATGATATGTAGTTTAGTGGCAGAGGTAAGGGTGCACACTGCAAATGATACAGGTTTGAATCTTACTCTTGGCGGATAATTATTTTACTAATGGCTGAAAGTTTCATAGTAGTTTTTTTTTTTTTCTTGTTGATTGTCGTTAGTTTTTTTTTGTTGGTTTTGTTTTGTTTTTTTTCCCAATAAATTAATGCAGAAATAGAAGATTGAAGATGTTTCGACATTGTTCATTGCAAACCGTCCAACCTGCCGAACCAAACCGGTTTATTTGGTTTGGTTTGATTTGAAAGATTAATTTGGCCGGTTTGGTTTGAAAAAATCTCAAACCGTATTATTTGGTTTGGCCGAAACTTCGACCCTCAAACCGGACTGCGTACACCCCTAGGATATTGGCATATTATTAAAGAGAAATGCAAATAATGGTACTCATAATCCTATTTCGATTCCATATGCATATCAACTTTGGATGCACATGCCAATACAAATATTCTCATTCCGTACAAGGTTATTTATATATATAATATAAAGAGCCAAGGGCCAAGGTTTTACATTTTGATATTGTTAACTTCTATGTGATTAGTTTAACTTGATCAACTCCACTAAACATTGCAGGTCAAATTATTAGTGATACATAAAAGTAAAGGGTAAAAAGACTTAGTTTGTGAGGAGCTTACTTGAGCTCTATTTTCTTGTTATTTGCCAATGAAGCTGGTAGCACTCCTTCGAAAAGATTGTTTGACAAATCTCTTTCACATTAAAAAAAAAAAAAGGAAATGAAAAATATTAGCAAAAATGTGTGGTATAAATAAATCATGAATTAATTAATAATACAATTGGCTCACAAGAATGTCATCTCTGGAAACGTGCCCAGGAATTCAGGGATTGATCCATATAGAGAGTTTCGGTGCAAATCTCTGCGGTTTAACAAAAAATAATATTAAATATTCATATAATTATAATGTAGGAAGATTTTAATACATTATTTGCCACTCTGTCCCTGTATATATCACGACCAATTTGGTGTAATAACTAATAAGCCTTTTGTGTCAACATCGGATCATTAAAATATATTTTCGCACTACATGTAGGATCACGTTTGTTTTCGGTGACAGAAAGCTAATTGAATTTATCGGAATTTCATGTAATAAATAATAAGATGATGGGGTGTGAGAATCTTGAAGCATACATACATTATCTGAAGGGCATCCATGCAGCTGAAATCTGGAAGATATCCATACAAATTCTGGGCGCCAAGAAACCTGAAATTTATTGTGCATGGCACAAAGTTTTATGAAATAGGGATGACAATTACTGACACGACACGAAAATAATGGCACAAACACGATCCAACACGAACCCGACCCGAAACATGATAATAATCAAACACACAAATTGTTAGCATTACACTTAGAGCTAAAAATCTAGTATACGACATGATAACCCGACACAAAAATTATGACACGAACACAACAAGGTCCAACACGAACCCGACACGAATGACACGAATTGCCATCGGTGCTAACAGTAATTGTTTGTGTAGCTAGGCTACTGAAGAAGGTGATTTACAGGGCGGTGACGCGACGAACATCGCCGGCGTTGCTGCATCCAATCCAGCTCAACTTTAGAGGATAGCAAGGATCACTGCTCACATCTCCACTTAATGTTGGGAAGTTCTTCATCAATGTGCTCAATCCTTCCACTGCATGATAAAAATCCATGATTGCGAAATTCGACTACAAATCTATGTTCTAAAACTGAAAAAATAAGATGGTATAATGCAATATCCTGTGATTGATGACCATCATTGATATTGGTGGCGGTGGTGGAAGGAGTAGAATCGAGGAATGCTGTTGTTGAGTTACTAACGTTGTCCAAATGTGGCTGCATCATTGTCCTTCCTGGTTGAATTAATTCATCTTTGTAAGAACATTCTAGATGAGATATTAATTCGTATATAAATCAGAATTGAAGAAGATTTTAGCTAGCTTACCCTCAGATGATACCAGAGATAGAAGACAGCAGAGAGCCAAAAGAGCTAAGTAAGCCATGGATTCTTGATTTTTCTTTATTGATGATAAGCTGTTAAATACACAAAGTGTGAGACTAAATATTAAAATTCTCAATAGGATTGTAGCCAAGTGCAAGTGGTGAGTAGTAGTTAAGACAACGTAGAATTACGAATAAAAAACAATAGCATGTATGTATACAACAAACTATTCAAATCAATTGTAACGAATATTGCAATAGTACAACCATGTTCATTTCATCTAGTTGGTTTGTAGGTGCTATTAGACTGGTCCCCCAGAAAAGACAAAATCAACGTCCAATAAAAAATGAATAAAAATGGATAATTATTGTGACTTAGAGCCGCCCCAGATCGGCTGACAAGTTCTGAACGACCTTTCTCTCACCTGCAGGGGCGGATCCAGAAAATTTTCTCGAGGGGGGCTGAAATTTTTTTTTTTTCGACTTCACCTTTTTTTATATCATATTTTTTCTTATTTTCATCCATTTTTTCTTCTATATAAGGGGGGCTATACCATAAAAAATCGGATCATAATACTACAAAAATGAAAAAAAATTCGGGCTAGGGGGGGCTCCAGCCCCCCCTAGCCCCTATGTAGATCCGCCCCTGCTCACCTGGAATTAGAGCTTGCAATTTCTGACACGACACGATAATACGACACGAACCCGCACGATAATAATGGGGTTAAACACGACACGATTCGACACGACACGAACACGACAAAACACGACACGAACACGAACACGAACACGAACACGATAATTACCTGTTAAGAACTCGAAAATTACAAGTTTAAACGATAATTACCTGTTAACACGAAACGAT
>JAPKLW010004651.1:0-25533 GCA_026898455.1 Plectranthus barbatus
CGAGAAAGGATAGGATTTGGCTTCCTAGCATTTGATACAGAATGCTCAGCCTTCATCCTTGAGTTTGCTGAAAAGTTTTGCTTCTCAGACTTCAAATGTAAGTTTTGATGCTGTTCAGCATTTCTTATGAACCTCTGCTGAAATCTTACATTCTGCTTAACCTTTCGCTGAGGTCTGGCACAATGCTTGACACTCTGCTTGGGTTCAGCAGTCTGTTTGATATTCTGTTGAGCGATCATACTAGCATTTGAGGATTCAGCAACTAATTTATCCTTTTCTTTAATGTTATCAAACATTTTTTCGCCAGAGACAAAAATGACATTTTCCTTTTTCCTCGAAGTATTATTTTTGTCATTGCAACTGTGCCCAATTCCAGAATGGTTACCGTGACGTTTCTGTCGACTTATCAGGTTATCCAAAATATCCTGACTTGTCATGTATGCGCAGACACACTTCTCATTGGTTTTGGTTTTCAACAAAGCATTTTCTCTTTCAAGAATCTTGATGTTTTCAAGAAGTTCAGAAGATTCAGTTCTAAGTTTTGATAGTTCTTCACTATCAGACCTTAGTCTTTCGACTTCATTGGTCAGACTTAGAATTTTTTGTTTGAGTGAGGAGTTATCTTTCACAATAGCATCTTTCAAGGTGTATACCTTAGAAAGTTCTAATGAGAGTTTAGTAAGATAATCTTCCTCAGAGTCTAAAAAGGAATCCTCTGTTTGAGGTATATCTGCTGAACATAAAGTATTTGTTATGAGTGTTACCTCCTGATTGTCGACTGCTAAGGCCGATTCGAAGGGTTGCTCAGCATCTGCGAGTAGTTCTCCATCTTCAACGATTTTTGCCATAAAGACCATTAGGGCTTTTTCTTCCTCATCGGTGGGATAATATTCCTCATCGTTGTCAGGAATATCTGGAACTTCAGTCCTTGTTAAGAGCGCCTTCGTTACAGCTCGTACTGCTCGCCTTTCAAATCTCTGATGCAGACGTTCTCTTTCCTCGGGACTTACTTTTGGACAATCATGTTTCAATTGATCAGGAGATTTGCATTCAAAGCACGTTCTTATGCTTTTTTCAGTAGGATGCTGCATCATGCTTGCTTTTGCTTCTTTTTCGGCTTTAGCTTCTAGAATCATCTTCTGTATCTTCTTCATCTGTTCCTCCAGCTCTCCTATTTTCTTATCTTCATCGTTGACTGTAGACGTTGATGAAGTCTCCTTGGATGGGGTAGCAGAAGTAGGTATGGACTTTTCTTGATTGTAGAAGAGTTTCCTCGGAGATTTCCATTTGTTTCCATCTTTCTTGACAAAGTACGCTACGTCTTCTTGAGTTCCACCGTTTGTGGGACTCGGATGTATAACAGCAGCTTCGTTTTTCTTTGATTGCTAAATGATGAATTCATGTGACTTCAGTTGAGAGAAGACTTCAGCGGTTGTCATATTGTTGAGATCCTTTTCACTCATGCTTGTCATCTTGACAAACCAATCACTCATGGGATAAAGTTTGGATATAATTTTGTTATTCATTTCTCCTTTGTCATATGTCTTGCCGACATTTTTGAGTTATGCGATGATAGTGTTGAATCTCTCTTCCATTTCCTGAATAGTTTCTCCTGGAATCATGGCGAAAGACTCGTATTTGTCCACAACAACTTGCAGCTTGTTCCGTTTCATCTGTTCTGTTTCCTGAGAGACTTTGCACACATAATCCCACATCTCCTTTGCGGAGTCATAGTCTAGAGCTTTGTTGGACATTAGGGGAGGTAGACATTCCATGATTAGCTTCATGGTGATAAACTCCAGTTGGCCTCTCTTTTTGTCTTCAAGAGTCCATTCCTCGTAGGGTTTACTCACCATTTCAGGTCTGGGTTGACCACCAGCGGGTCCGGGGGGTGCGGTGTTGACCTTCATAATTTCAATGGGTCCAACCGTTAGGATGTCCCTTATTTCTGGATGTATGCTCTGTAGCTGATCATGGCCTTCTTTTTCCATGTTTCGAATCCATCCTTGTTGTACTTTGGAAGAGGGTGATTAGACATCGTTGTTACCTGAGCTATACCAGTACAAAAGACGCAAGGAAAGACTAGGTTCTAGGTCCTAATCGACTCAAAAGCAGTCAGTTTTTCAACCTCCTGCTCTGATACCACTTGTTGGTCCCTTATGATCAGAGTCGTCGTGGTTATTAACAGAATACACACACGAAGTGCAGCGGAATAGATTGCATTTTCTTGTACTTAGATTATTCTCAAATTTATCTTCGTTGGGGTTTTCTTAGGTAGCCTTTTCAATTATACGCTAGTAACGTGGTTACTAGGTTTTAAAGCATGATGGTTTGAGAAACGGTAACAACAAGACAACACACAATTTATAGTGGTTCGATCAAGTGATCTACGTCCACTCCTTAGCCGAATCGCTAAGAATTTCACTAGAAAGTATACGATGTACAAAGAATTGCCTTCCCTGTTCAGCAGCCAGCCTTCTGAGAATATATCTGCTTCACGGCTATCTTCTGATACTCCGGACTTTCTTGGCGTAGCTCCAGCTGAGTCAAGGGCGCACCTTCGTAAAACTCACTTTCACCACTTACTTTGGAGTAGTTTAGAGTTCTCTCCGAACTGTCAAGTGTGCTTGGCTTCAATGTCCGCCTTAATCAATTTCTTCACACGAAATTGACTGCTGGATGCTCTCCTCAATTGGAAAGTGATCCCAATGAATAAGGATTCTTGAATCAGTTCAAGAATCACCCGGACGAATGTCAAACGTGGTGAGACACTCGGAATGTTGAAGGCCTTTTTGTATCTCTTGAATTCGCCTTTCAACTGGACTACTCTCTTGCCCTTTTTGCCTTTTTGATTCTTTCGTATATTGTGTATCTGATCTGAGAGTGAGTAGTTCCTGCATCATCATTTGACTTCCCTTTTATAGTTATGATCTTGAAGTCTGGGTCGATAGATCCGTTTAGACACAACGAATCTTTCTCCTTAAATGCGGGTGGCTAATTATTGATTATTCTGCTTTCTGACAGGCTTTTCCGTCCTACTTCTGACATGGCTAATTGTCGCGCATTGGTCAGAGTGGCGGTGTAGCAGTCCTCTAGTTTGCTTTGCTGAGCTTCTGCTAGTACGAGATGCTGGGTCTTTTTCAGCATGCTTTGTCTACTGCTCCAATTTGATCTGCTATGCGTTTGTCGAATGCTTTGAGTGCTGATCTTCTTAGCATTCTTAATACGCATAACCTTCAACATTTGTTCGATGTTTGCTGAGATATTT
The DNA here is from genome assembly GCA_026898455.1 of Plectranthus barbatus. Taxonomy (NCBI): domain Eukaryota; kingdom Viridiplantae; phylum Streptophyta; class Magnoliopsida; order Lamiales; family Lamiaceae; genus Plectranthus; species Plectranthus barbatus. The sequence goes on from JAPKLW010004651.1 coordinate 3,269, forward strand.
CAATAGGCCTATTCTATTACAACACGATGTTTTAACCTATACAGGACATTACATCGAATGCTAAGCTATGCTAAGGTTCAGCAATGATCGACCGTTTACTAAGGTTTGATCCAACAAAACCTTTTACAATTTGAACCTAAGGGTAAATTACTAATATTTTCCCAAAAATTTCCCCCTTTTTGGTGCGATCAAAGCTTGTTAAGGATTGCTGAGACTTAGCTTAGTGTAAAAAGAAAATAAATTGTATGTAAGGCATTCAACAAACATTAAATATCTTTCGTTGAGTATACAGAAAGTGTATATCAACTGTGTTCATACTTGAATCAGAATTCAGAGAAAAATTGAAGAAAAATGTCAGAGCAAGGGTTTAGAGAATGACCTTAATTCTGAGCATCTGGTGGAGGTTTTGGCTTTTCAAGAGATTCAACTTTCTTCATTGTCATAGCCATTAGTTTCTCCATCTGTTCAATCCGTGCCCGTTGTTCCTCTCTTTGTTGTTCTGCTAACTTCATTCTTCGTTCCAGCATTATTCTTTCGAATTCTTTTTCTTTCAACGCTATCTCGGCTTCCTCTGCTTTTATTCTTGCTTGTTCAGCAATCCTTCTTTCTTCCCCCTCTTTGAGAGCATCCAAAACAGAGGCGGTGAAAGACTTGTGAGCGTCAAGATTGTTGTGGAGAGTCACCACATTTGATTGTACCGTAGACACGGTGTCTTCGACGTGTGTGATCTTGGTAGTGACATGTCCGACTTGATGCTGAACTTCTGAGACAGAGGTTTTTACACCAGAGATTGCTCCGCGTACATCAACAACTTCTTTCAGGACTCCTTCATTGAATCTGGCTTGCCGAATATCGCGTTGATGCAGGGCGTCATTAAGAATGTTGACAAGAGATTGGAAGCTTACTTGCACTGGTTCTGCTTCAATGGGTTTGTCTGAGAGAACTATTTCAGTACTGTCTGCTACTGTAGTGGCTTCACCATCTTCGCGTTCCACTGTACCAGTTTCAGAAATCTGTGTTGCGGTGTCAACACTTTGTGTGGCAATATCAAGAATGACGTTGGTGGCTACTTCCAAGGACTCACTCATTGTATCCGGTTCCAGAGTTGAACCAGAACCTTGGGGGTCAGATATAAAAGATGAAGTTGCATTCCCTGTAAATCCTTTCTGAAAGTTGATAATTTTGAGGTAGTCTTGACGTCTGGCTTCCTTCTCTTTTTCTTCTTCGATTGCGGCTAGTTCAAGATTCCTAATCCAAACTTTCTCCTCATAAGCGGCTTTTCGTTTCCGATAAGCACTTATTGCAGCCCTTTGTCGTGTGGTTAGCGCCATGTGTGCCAAGGACTTCTTATCTGGCGCAAACTGTGATTTTGGCAGGGACTGTGATAGAAGAAACTTCCTGTGAGCTCGAATGGCTTCCAATCGGGCGTGGACTTGTTGATCAGTATACTGTCTTGTGCACGAAGGTTGGTCCATCCACTCATTTGCCCATAGTTCTTCAGAACGCCAGAAGTTAAGACCTTTTCTAGCAATAATAATCATCCTTTCTTCAAAGCAGAGTTCATGCATGCTGTAGTCATAAATCTTCCATCGTCGAAGTTGACTACCAAGCACTCTTCCTTCCTCTGTTTCTTCATTAATCACACCAGAAAAGACACCTGTGATGTCCCTATTTACTTCTTGCTCGACAAAGGCTAAGATCTCTTCACTCCAATCTTTGAGATCAACGTTTATATCTTCGTTATCTGAGACAGCAGCACACCATTGTACTATACGGCGTGAGCGAAATAGTTTACCAGGTAAACCATTAAAAGGTATCCTCAGTTGTTCTGTTTGTAGAGTGGGGTATTTTCGAAGGATTTTGGCGTTAAATACTTCGGCAGATTCCCCCTCAGAATCAGATTCTGATGAACAGGTGGAGTCATCCAGACGTCCAGCAGAGAAGACATCGAGATCCATTGAATCTTCTGATTTGTCTATGCTATCAGCATCAACCATTGTTTCCTCAGCAACATGGATGTCCTCAGCAGTGTTTACCGTGGCTTCATTGGTTGCAATTGATTCATCAATGACTGGTTTCACCGGGTTATCAACTGCAGTAGAGGTGTTCTCTGTATCTTCAATAGTGTCTTCCATCAGGATTTCAACCATTGTGGATTCTTCGCCATCTGTTTGATCCATGGTTTCACTTGGTAGTTCCTAAGCAGCTCCAATAGTGTTCTCGAGATCGGAGGATTCTTTGGCAGTGGCGGTTCCAGATCCAGAATCCTTAGTTGTTTCTTGAGCGACCAACTCTGCAGTAGACAAGTTTGTACCTGTGCTTTCGCTAGACATCACTGATGTCCCGACATCTTTATTAGCGGTCTCTGTCTCTTCTAAGCTACTATCGTGAAGGGATGTAGCGATTGGCTCGCGAAAATGAACTGATTTGCCTTTGGAATGTTCTGTAGCTTCAAATGCGCCAGATTGAATTAGCATTTCCAACTCTTTGTCGGCCATACCATCTGCGGCAGTTATAGTCTTCGAAGGATTATCCAAAGTTTTGTCGGTCAGAGCAGAGTCAATCTTTGTCTTCCCTTTCTTTGCTGCTCTGCTTGAATCCTCAGCAGTTTCTTTATCGGGTGTGAGATCAGAGTTCTCCGTTTGACTTATCCGTTCTAGACGTGATCTCTTTATTCTTTCAAAGTTTAGATCCCTTCCTTCGAATGTGATTCTATCCTTCTTTTTTTAAAATGCCTTTAGCTCCTGTGCCCTTTTCTTTTCATCACGCTTTCGTTTAGTCTCTCGGATACCTCGCAAGCGTTCTTCATGACTTTTGGATGATAGGGGAGAGTCTGGCACTTTCGGGGTTGGGATAGTGTTTAATTCAGCAACTTTGCGTAGACGTTGACGACCAGACTTTCTGGTGGGAGCAGTACCCTGTTGCTGTTCGGAAGACATAGTAACAGCAAGTTGACCAATTACAAGTGGCTGCTGAAGAACGGCTTTTTGGTTCATGATTTCCTCAATCTGTTCGGTTGGTATATCTCCAAGAGCGACAATATCATCAAGCTGCTTGAAACAATGCTCTGTTTCAGCGTTCTGAGTTAATGTAGCTATCTCCTCGGCAGATATAGGCGTTGCTATCGACAGTACTTGTTCACCCAGAGATTGCTCGTCTACTTCCTCATCTGAAGTGGGTTTGTCCGCATCCACATTGGATTTACCGTTTAGCCTTCTCGGTTTCTTGTAATCAAGTGGGTTGGACGCTTTCTGCGTAACTGGAATAAAATCAGTGGCGGCCAATTGTATTCCTTGATCGATTTTTGTTGAATGCATTACCAATTCCAGAAACTTGCTTATTTTCAGTCCGAAATTGACATTTGAGGAAAATGTTCCATCCACAGATATGTGATCGTTCTTCTTGGCATGTTCTGCCCATCGTTCGAAGAAGAATTCAGCCCAATTTCCTTTCACTTTGTCTGTGAGAGCCATCATTACTGCATATTTCTTAGCAGAAAGTTCAGAGTGTGATCCGGCGTCGCATTGGAACATTTTGATTACCAATTTGGCTAGAAGTTTATATTCATCCTGTAAGGAATTGATGGATGTGGCACGCTTGAAGGTGACCACATGGCCTTTCTTATCCTTCAATACTCCAGGCTTCTTCCAAGTATTCCAACGTCTTTCCATCTCATCATAATCAGTTACTTTATACTGAGATATACGTTCCCCCTCATTCCGAAGGCAAAAAGTTTTAGCAAGAATCTCGGCACTAACTTCAATGATACTTCCATAAACACAGGTTTTAAAGGATTTCCCATCTTTACTTATCACTGCTCTGGCATAAAATTCAGAAACCATATGCGGATGAAAATGCATGGGTTCAGCAGATAAGTAATGAGTTACCTGTTCACTTTCGAGTATATCCATTATCCAGTCCGGAAAATATTCAGCGGCGAGACGGTTGTACAAGATTCTATCTTTCTGAATTTGAGCCAGACGCCTCTGTTCCTTTGAGCGGCCAGCTAGGGATTTCTTCTTGGACATCATCACAAGTTGACCATAAGAGATAGAGTCATCAACGTCTTCCTTCTTTAGGATCCCAGTGAACCCTGGTGCATGTCGCATATGTAAGGGTTCATCAGAATTTGGTGGAAAATTGAATGGGCGCGGTTCATTGGACTCAGGGTGATGATCTGGACTTGTAGATTTCTGGGACGATGAGGCAGAGAGATCTGTGGCCATGTTCGTGAGAGTATCTTTGGAAAAATTTCTATGGAAATTTTGATTTGGGAGATTCTGATTTCAGGATGATGAGAAGAAAGTGAACAGTGATCAGAGCGAAGGTAGGGTTAATTTGAATGTGAGATCTAACGGTTGAGGGAAAGTCTGCGAAGTGCTAGATCGACGGCTCAGAATAAACGCGTCTTACCATATGGCTTCCCATGCTTCGATACACACTCAAGTGTTTCTAACGTGGCGTCTCCTCAGTTGATGCCGCCGTTTGCAAGCATTAATTTAGGCTGATCGGGTCCCATCAAGTTTGAATTTTTGAGTCATCCCGCCTCGATTTTGGGATAAGTTATTGCTTAGCATCCATTCAAGGATGCTGATCGAGGATGATTGTCTTCAGCATTCTGTTTTTCAGCAACTCTCGAAAATCTGCTGAGTCAAGGAGGTATTAAAATAAAAGGTGATGATGTGATCCTCGATCTTCTCAATACTCCTCGTTTCCTATTGCTGGAGAATTGATTTGACTTCCCATGCATACACGTCGATTCCTTTATTGGCGACGTTTCATATTCCAAGGGATGAATCATTGCGATCTTCAGACATATTTTTCTCTTTCTTCTTGTCATAAATGAGAAATCCCCTTTAAATACCGTAGTTGAGGGTTATCCAGACATCTCAACTTCTCTTCTTTCCTGATTTACTCTCTTAATCTTTCCTTATTCCAGAAACTTGAGTCCTTCTCTTCAATCATGGAATCTCCTCCTCGAGTCATAGAAATTCGACGTAACCTTATCCTTGATGAGCCGGGTTTGGATAGGTACTATATTGAAGAGTGTGATGTGGCCGTGAAGGTCATATCTACGCTGCAGTGGGGGGGTCTGTCTCATTTTCTGGGTGCTACTCCTCATCGCTTCCAGGAGGAAGTATTGCGTGATTTCCTCAGTGAGTGTCATGTTGTTCCGGGGTTAATCTTTGGGTCGCTTCACAACAAGCTTGTTCACTGGACCCCTGACACTTTTGCGATTGACTTCGGCCTTCCTCGAGGCCCGTTGTCTGTCGAGGACTATCTTTCGGAAGAGGTGGCTCCCGAATGGTTGGCATGGGAGAAGTGGCGTCATTCCTCTCGTTTTGAATTCAGCCCTGACATCCCTGCTTCGGGTCTCAGTACCTCGTATTGGTTCCTATTCCGCATTGCCCATGAGATCCTTCTTGGGGAGGAGCCCTATGATCTCTGTTTCTCAAGGCCTGTCTGGCAGACGATGATGGCCATGGATGATGCTGCTTCCGTGGACTGGGCCGGGTACGTCTTCAAAAATGTCTGGGAGGCTGTCAAGCTTCATCTGTTCGTGCCTCTGCGTAATGGGATGCAGCTCAGCTGGTTGATGGAGAAGTATTTTCCAGAGATCGTTGACGGTCCATCCAACCTTCAGGGTGCTGATTTCTATCCCTACAAGCCGGTGTCACCTCTCTAGATGAACTTCGTGGTAGCTTTTGTATGACCTTTTGTATGTTGGCCGAAGGTGCCTTTATTTCTTTTGTAATGTTGACATGGTCCTTTGACTTGAATGAATGAATATGTTCTTCTGTTGATGCTTGTTCTCCTAGACAGAGTATAGATGCCTCTGCATTCTTCATAACGTGCTGAGCAGAATCAATTTGTCTCCTAAGCATATATATGAGCATATTCGTAGGAAGTATGGAAGTAGCATAGGAATTCCCAAGAAATCCAGAAAGAATGAGAGTGAAATCTCATTCATCCATAGCAATATCTAATTCCATCATACCCAATTTGATGCATAATTCTTTGAATCTAACCTCTGCAAGGGGTTTTGTGAAGATATTTGCTATTTGATCCTCCGTACATATTCGTTGAATGTCAATATCCTTCTTTTCTTGATGATCACGAATAAAATGATGTCGGATGTCGATGTGTTTTGTCCTGGAATGATGTACTGGATTCTTTGTGATGCACATAGCACTATTGTTGTCACAATAGATTGGTACGCATTCAGGGGATATGTCATAGTCTTGGAGTTGTTGACGAATCCACAGGATTTGTTGACAGTAACTAGCAGCTGCTACATACTCTGCTTTGGTGGTTGAGGTTGCTACCGAGTGTTGCTTTTTGCTGAACCAGCTGATCAATTTGTGACCAAGGAATTGACACGTACCACTGGTGCTTTTCCTGTCGATTTTGCATCCTCCAAAGTCTGAGTCTGAATATCCACTAAGAGCTAGACTGTCGGCTCTTGGATACCAGATTCCTAACCCTTCAGTGCATTTTAAGTAGCGAATGATCCTTTATGCTGTATCAAGATGTATCTTGTTTGGTTGAGATTGATATCTAGCACAGAGTCCCATAGCATATGATATGTCGGGTCTACTGGCAGTGAGGTATAGCAGAGATCCGATGATTCCTCGATATAATGTAGGATTGACTGCATCTCCTTCTTTTTCAAGATCCGCTAGACATGCATTGCTGATGGGAATCCTTAAGCTTTTGGATTTCTCTGGACAGTATTTAGCAATGAGATCTTGTGTATATTTCTTTTGATGAATGAATATCCCTTCACTTGATTGGTGAACTTGAAGTCCGAGAAAATAGGACATTCTTCCCATCATGCTCATTTGAAAGTTGTTCATCATTAGCTTCGAGAATTTGTCACAGAATGCTTCCTTCGTCCTTAATTTGGAAGAGTGTTTGATCAATCCTTCCCTTTTTGAACCCATTGTCGAGCAGAAACTTAGACAGAGTTCCATACCAAGCTTTAGTTCTCCATTCAGGAATGCACTTTTGACATCCATTTGCATGACCGAGAATTCATGATGCGCTGCATAGGCGAGAAATAGTCTTATTGCTTCCAGTCTTGCTACTGGCGCAAATGTCTCATCGTAGTCGATACCTTCACATTGTTTGTATCCTTTGGCTACAAGATGTGCTTTATTTCTCACTACCAAGCCTGATTCATTCTTCTTGTTCTTGAATACCCATTTGGTGCCTATGACATTTTGATGTTTTGGTCTATCCACCAGATCCCATACGTGGTTGCGAGAAAATTCAGCAAGCTCCTCTTGCATAGCGTTTATCCAGTCTGGATCACGTAGTGCCTCCTCAACTTTAGTTGGTTCTTCACTTGATAGATAGCACGAAAACATTGCAGATCCCTGTCTGGTTAAGATTGGATCATTGATATCTCCAAGAACATCGTCTAGTGGGTGTGCGCGTAGCCATGCTGGTCTGATTGGTTCTTCAGCAGTTCTTCCTCTTCTAGGATAATTCGTCTGTTCTGTATTGACCACTTCATGCTCAACATCTTGTGAGATGGGATTTTGACCTTCAAGAGGAGGTGTTTCTTCAGCATCCCGTCCTTCGGCGGTAGGAATACCGTGATTCGGATCTCCTCTTCCAGTGGAGTCTTCAGCATTAGATGACTCAACATCTAATATCTCAGCAACTGGTAGTTCAGCAACCGGTAATTCAGCAACCGGTATCTCAACATCTCCTTTGCCAAAATCTTCAGCAGCATTATCTTCCTCAGCGACATGGATAGGATTAGAGTTTTCCTCGTCTGAATCATCTAGCGAAATAAAGATATCCTTTTGAAGGTTGGCCTCAGCACGAACGTTAGCATCACTGGCCTCATTTCCTAGCTTTGTCCGATCAGGATTACATTCATTCATAGACTTAGTCGAGTCAAATCGTAGGTGTTTATGACAATTCAAGATCGATTGACTACCGACATCATTAGTCTCATGAATGTTATCCTTTGTCTCAATCGCAGCTCTGCGCACTAAAGTAGATTCATCAAAAATAACATTGCATGTTATTTCCACAATCCCGGTAGTCTTATTTAACACTCTATATCCTTTGTGGGTGGGGTGACCATATCCGAGAAGTACGCCCTCATCCGACTTAGGTGAAAAAGTGTTAAGTTTTGACTTCCCGTTGTTATGGATATAACATGTTGCACCAAAATCACGTAGATAATCTAAATTAGGCTTATGACCGTTATAAACTTCATAGGGAGTTTTGTTGAATCGGCCGTTGATAGAGCTTCTGTTCTGCGTGTAGCATGCAGTCATCACTGCTTCACCCCAATATCTAGCCGGTCAGTCAGCATCGGCTAGCATAGATCGCACTGCTTCTTTTAGCGTTCGATTCCTTCTTTCTGCTAGACCGTTCTGCTGTGGGGTCCTAGCGGTAGATCTTTCATGGCTTATACCGGCCTCCGCACAGAAATCCATGAGAATGCCATTGCAGAATTCTGTTCCATTGTCAGATCGAATCCTCTTTACTGTAACTTCTTTGCTATTTTGCTCCTTGAGGATCAGCTCGGGTAGAGAAATCTTTACTTCATCTTTGGTCTTCAGTAAGCGAACCCATGTATACCTGGAATAATCATCAACTATTACAAGGGTATATATTCTTTTACTTACCGAGGGTGGAGTGACAGGTCCGAATAGGTCCATGTGTAAGAGTTCTAGGATTCGGCTTGATGTGGTCTTTTCTTGGTTTGAATGAAATGATGCTTTGGTCTGCTTCCTTGTTGGCATGCCTTACAAACGCCTTCCTTTCGAAATGTGACGTTTTGAGGTAAACCTGTGACAAGATCATTTCTGACAATATGGTTGATGGTTTTGAAATTTAAGTGATTTAACCTTTTATGCCATAACCAAGTGGTTTCTTCTTTATTTAGTGCCAGAAAGCACGAGTGTTGTTGACCACTTTGCCAGTCAACCACATATAGTCCGCCTTTCCGAATTCCTCTAAGCTTTACTTCTCCTGTCACATTGTCAGCTATAGAACATCCTGTATGAATAAACGATACTGTGTACCCATTTTCGCATAGCTGGCTGATGCTTAGCAGGTTGTGCTTGAGATTGGATACGAGAGCAACATTTACTATTCTTAGTCCATTTCGCTCTATGCATCCTCTGCCAAGTACTCTTCCTTTGCTGTTGTCACCAAATACTACAGATGGGCCATACAATTTTTGAATATCTGAGAATAATTCTTCATCTCCGGTCATGTGCGCAGAGCAGCCACTGTCCAGGATCCACTCATTGGACATGCTTGATGCCTTAGTACTTGAATCCTGTTCCTGCAAGAACAATTAGGTTGATTTAGGTCCCCGTTTCAAGTCGGGTCCTGGAGGATTAGCTTGAGTCATTGTCCCTTTTGGGACCCACATTTTGATAATCATCAATGACTTTTCTTTGAAATCTGCTTTGCTGATCTTTTCAACCTTATTATCTGTGTATGTGTGTGGTTGTGCATTGTGCCCTTTCACCTTCATTGTCCTTTGATGATATATGTATCTGGACTCGGGTCTCACATAGGTATTTCTCCCAGATGGTGTGTTGTGATAATATTGGGGTTTCATTGAGCAATTTTTAATGTCTCTTCCCCGAGAAAGGATAGGATTTGGCTTCCTAGCATTTGATACAGAATGCTCAGCCTTCATCCTTGAGTTTGCTGAAAAGTTTTGCTTCTCAGACTTCAAATGTAAGTTTTGATGCTGTTCAGCATTTCTTATGAACCTCTGCTGAAATCTTACATTCTGCTTAACCTTTCGCTGAGGTCTGGCACAATGCTTGACACTCTGCTTGGGTTCAGCAGTCTGTTTGATATTCTGTTGAGCGATCATACTAGCATTTGAGGATTCAGCAACTAATTTATCCTTTTCTTTAATGTTATCAAACATTTTTTCGCCAGAGACAAAAATGACATTTTCCTTTTTCCTCGAAGTATTATTTTTGTCATTGCAACTGTGCCCAATTCCAGAATGGTTACCGTGACGTTTCTGTCGACTTATCAGGTTATCCAAAATATCCTGACTTGTCATGTATGCGCAGACACACTTCTCATTGGTTTTGGTTTTCAACAAAGCATTTTCTCTTTCAAGAATCTTGATGTTTTCAAGAAGTTCAGAAGATTCAGTTCTAAGTTTTGATAGTTCTTCACTATCAGACCTTAGTCTTTCGACTTCATTGGTCAGACTTAGAATTTTTTGTTTGAGTGAGGAGTTATCTTTCACAATAGCATCTTTCAAGGTGTATACCTTAGAAAGTTCTAATGAGAGTTTAGTAAGATAATCTTCCTCAGAGTCTAAAAAGGAATCCTCTGTTTGAGGTATATCTGCTGAACATAAAGTATTTGTTATGAGTGTTACCTCCTGATTGTCGACTGCTAAGGCCGATTCGAAGGGTTGCTCAGCATCTGCGAGTAGTTCTCCATCTTCAACGATTTTTGCCATAAAGACCATTAGGGCTTTTTCTTCCTCATCGGTGGGATAATATTCCTCATCGTTGTCAGGAATATCTGGAACTTCAGTCCTTGTTAAGAGCGCCTTCGTTACAGCTCGTACTGCTCGCCTTTCAAATCTCTGATGCAGACGTTCTCTTTCCTCGGGACTTACTTTTGGACAATCATGTTTCAATTGATCAGGAGATTTGCATTCAAAGCACGTTCTTATGCTTTTTTCAGTAGGATGCTGCATCATGCTTGCTTTTGCTTCTTTTTCGGCTTTAGCTTCTAGAATCATCTTCTGTATCTTCTTCATCTGTTCCTCCAGCTCTCCTATTTTCTTATCTTCATCGTTGACTGTAGACGTTGATGAAGTCTCCTTGGATGGGGTAGCAGAAGTAGGTATGGACTTTTCTTGATTGTAGAAGAGTTTCCTCGGAGATTTCCATTTGTTTCCATCTTTCTTGACAAAGTACGCTACGTCTTCTTGAGTTCCACCGTTTGTGGGACTCGGATGTATAACAGCAGCTTCGTTTTTCTTTGATTGCTAAATGATGAATTCATGTGACTTCAGTTGAGAGAAGACTTCAGCGGTTGTCATATTGTTGAGATCCTTTTCACTCATGCTTGTCATCTTGACAAACCAATCACTCATGGGATAAAGTTTGGATATAATTTTGTTATTCATTTCTCCTTTGTCATATGTCTTGCCGACATTTTTGAGTTATGCGATGATAGTGTTGAATCTCTCTTCCATTTCCTGAATAGTTTCTCCTGGAATCATGGCGAAAGACTCGTATTTGTCCACAACAACTTGCAGCTTGTTCCGTTTCATCTGTTCTGTTTCCTGAGAGACTTTGCACACATAATCCCACATCTCCTTTGCGGAGTCATAGTCTAGAGCTTTGTTGGACATTAGGGGAGGTAGACATTCCATGATTAGCTTCATGGTGATAAACTCCAGTTGGCCTCTCTTTTTGTCTTCAAGAGTCCATTCCTCGTAGGGTTTACTCACCATTTCAGGTCTGGGTTGACCACCAGCGGGTCCGGGGGGTGCGGTGTTGACCTTCATAATTTCAATGGGTCCAACCGTTAGGATGTCCCTTATTTCTGGATGTATGCTCTGTAGCTGATCATGGCCTTCTTTTTCCATGTTTCGAATCCATCCTTGTTGTACTTTGGAAGAGGGTGATTAGACATCGTTGTTACCTGAGCTATACCAGTACAAAAGACGCAAGGAAAGACTAGGTTCTAGGTCCTAATCGACTCAAAAGCAGTCAGTTTTTCAACCTCCTGCTCTGATACCACTTGTTGGTCCCTTATGATCAGAGTCGTCGTGGTTATTAACAGAATACACACACGAAGTGCAGCGGAATAGATTGCATTTTCTTGTACTTAGATTATTCTCAAATTTATCTTCGTTGGGGTTTTCTTAGGTAGCCTTTTCAATTATACGCTAGTAACGTGGTTACTAGGTTTTAAAGCATGATGGTTTGAGAAACGGTAACAACAAGACAACACACAATTTATAGTGGTTCGATCAAGTGATCTACGTCCACTCCTTAGCCGAATCGCTAAGAATTTCACTAGAAAGTATACGATGTACAAAGAATTGCCTTCCCTGTTCAGCAGCCAGCCTTCTGAGAATATATCTGCTTCACGGCTATCTTCTGATACTCCGGACTTTCTTGGCGTAGCTCCAGCTGAGTCAAGGGCGCACCTTCGTAAAACTCACTTTCACCACTTACTTTGGAGTAGTTTAGAGTTCTCTCCGAACTGTCAAGTGTGCTTGGCTTCAATGTCCGCCTTAATCAATTTCTTCACACGAAATTGACTGCTGGATGCTCTCCTCAATTGGAAAGTGATCCCAATGAATAAGGATTCTTGAATCAGTTCAAGAATCACCCGGACGAATGTCAAACGTGGTGAGACACTCGGAATGTTGAAGGCCTTTTTGTATCTCTTGAATTCGCCTTTCAACTGGACTACTCTCTTGCCCTTTTTGCCTTTTTGATTCTTTCGTATATTGTGTATCTGATCTGAGAGTGAGTAGTTCCTGCATCATCATTTGACTTCCCTTTTATAGTTATGATCTTGAAGTCTGGGTCGATAGATCCGTTTAGACACAACGAATCTTTCTCCTTAAATGCGGGTGGCTAATTATTGATTATTCTGCTTTCTGACAGGCTTTTCCGTCCTACTTCTGACATGGCTAATTGTCGCGCATTGGTCAGAGTGGCGGTGTAGCAGTCCTCTAGTTTGCTTTGCTGAGCTTCTGCTAGTACGAGATGCTGGGTCTTTTTCAGCATGCTTTGTCTACTGCTCCAATTTGATCTGCTATGCGTTTGTCGAATGCTTTGAGTGCTGATCTTCTTAGCATTCTTAATACGCATAACCTTCAACATTTGTTCGATGTTTGCTGAGATATTTCAATAGGCCTATTCTATTACAACACGATGTTTTAACCTATACAGGACATTACATCGAATGCTAAGCTATGCTAAGGTTCAGCAATGATCGACCGTTTACTAAGGTTTGATCCAACAAAACCTTTTACAATTTGAACCTAAGGGTAAATTACTAATATTTTCCCAAAAATTTCCCCCTTTTTGGTGCGATCAAAGCTTGTTAAGGATTGCTGAGACTTAGCTTAGTGTAAAAAGAAAATAAATTGTATGTAAGGCATTCAACAAACATTAAATATCTTTCGTTGAGTATACAGAAAGTGTATATCAACTGTGTTCATACTTGAATCAGAATTCAGAGAAAAATTGAAGAAAAATGTCAGAGCAAGGGTTTAGAGAATGACCTTAATTCTGAGCATCTGGTGGAGGTTTTGGCTTTTCAAGAGATTCAACTTTCTTCATTGTCATAGCCATTAGTTTCTCCATCTGTTCAATCCGTGCCCGTTGTTCCTCTCTTTGTTGTTCTGCTAACTTCATTCTTCGTTCCAGCATTATTCTTTCGAATTCTTTTTCTTTCAACGCTATCTCGGCTTCCTCTGCTTTTATTCTTGCTTGTTCAGCAATCCTTCTTTCTTCCCCCTCTTTGAGAGCATCCAAAACAGAGGCGGTGAAAGACTTGTGAGCGTCAAGATTGTTGTGGAGAGTCACCACATTTGATTGTACCGTAGACACGGTGTCTTCGACGTGTGTGATCTTGGTAGTGACATGTCCGACTTGATGCTGAACTTCTGAGACAGAGGTTTTTACACCAGAGATTGCTCCGCGTACATCAACAACTTCTTTCAGGACTCCTTCATTGAATCTGGCTTGCCGAATATCGCGTTGATGCAGGGCGTCATTAAGAATGTTGACAAGAGATTGGAAGCTTACTTGCACTGGTTCTGCTTCAATGGGTTTGTCTGAGAGAACTATTTCAGTACTGTCTGCTACTGTAGTGGCTTCACCATCTTCGCGTTCCACTGTACCAGTTTCAGAAATCTGTGTTGCGGTGTCAACACTTTGTGTGGCAATATCAAGAATGACGTTGGTGGCTACTTCCAAGGACTCACTCATTGTATCCGGTTCCAGAGTTGAACCAGAACCTTGGGGGTCAGATATAAAAGATGAAGTTGCATTCCCTGTAAATCCTTTCTGAAAGTTGATAATTTTGAGGTAGTCTTGACGTCTGGCTTCCTTCTCTTTTTCTTCTTCGATTGCGGCTAGTTCAAGATTCCTAATCCAAACTTTCTCCTCATAAGCGGCTTTTCGTTTCCGATAAGCACTTATTGCAGCCCTTTGTCGTGTGGTTAGCGCCATGTGTGCCAAGGACTTCTTATCTGGCGCAAACTGTGATTTTGGCAGGGACTGTGATAGAAGAAACTTCCTGTGAGCTCGAATGGCTTCCAATCGGGCGTGGACTTGTTGATCAGTATACTGTCTTGTGCACGAAGGTTGGTCCATCCACTCATTTGCCCATAGTTCTTCAGAACGCCAGAAGTTAAGACCTTTTCTAGCAATAATAATCATCCTTTCTTCAAAGCAGAGTTCATGCATGCTGTAGTCATAAATCTTCCATCGTCGAAGTTGACTACCAAGCACTCTTCCTTCCTCTGTTTCTTCATTAATCACACCAGAAAAGACACCTGTGATGTCCCTATTTACTTCTTGCTCGACAAAGGCTAAGATCTCTTCACTCCAATCTTTGAGATCAACGTTTATATCTTCGTTATCTGAGACAGCAGCACACCATTGTACTATACGGCGTGAGCGAAATAGTTTACCAGGTAAACCATTAAAAGGTATCCTCAGTTGTTCTGTTTGTAGAGTGGGGTATTTTCGAAGGATTTTGGCGTTAAATACTTCGGCAGATTCCCCCTCAGAATCAGATTCTGATGAACAGGTGGAGTCATCCAGACGTCCAGCAGAGAAGACATCGAGATCCATTGAATCTTCTGATTTGTCTATGCTATCAGCATCAACCATTGTTTCCTCAGCAACATGGATGTCCTCAGCAGTGTTTACCGTGGCTTCATTGGTTGCAATTGATTCATCAATGACTGGTTTCACCGGGTTATCAACTGCAGTAGAGGTGTTCTCTGTATCTTCAATAGTGTCTTCCATCAGGATTTCAACCATTGTGGATTCTTCGCCATCTGTTTGATCCATGGTTTCACTTGGTAGTTCCTAAGCAGCTCCAATAGTGTTCTCGAGATCGGAGGATTCTTTGGCAGTGGCGGTTCCAGATCCAGAATCCTTAGTTGTTTCTTGAGCGACCAACTCTGCAGTAGACAAGTTTGTACCTGTGCTTTCGCTAGACATCACTGATGTCCCGACATCTTTATTAGCGGTCTCTGTCTCTTCTAAGCTACTATCGTGAAGGGATGTAGCGATTGGCTCGCGAAAATGAACTGATTTGCCTTTGGAATGTTCTGTAGCTTCAAATGCGCCAGATTGAATTAGCATTTCCAACTCTTTGTCGGCCATACCATCTGCGGCAGTTATAGTCTTCGAAGGATTATCCAAAGTTTTGTCGGTCAGAGCAGAGTCAATCTTTGTCTTCCCTTTCTTTGCTGCTCTGCTTGAATCCTCAGCAGTTTCTTTATCGGGTGTGAGATCAGAGTTCTCCGTTTGACTTATCCGTTCTAGACGTGATCTCTTTATTCTTTCAAAGTTTAGATCCCTTCCTTCGAATGTGATTCTATCCTTCTTTTTTTAAAATGCCTTTAGCTCCTGTGCCCTTTTCTTTTCATCACGCTTTCGTTTAGTCTCTCGGATACCTCGCAAGCGTTCTTCATGACTTTTGGATGATAGGGGAGAGTCTGGCACTTTCGGGGTTGGGATAGTGTTTAATTCAGCAACTTTGCGTAGACGTTGACGACCAGACTTTCTGGTGGGAGCAGTACCCTGTTGCTGTTCGGAAGACATAGTAACAGCAAGTTGACCAATTACAAGTGGCTGCTGAAGAACGGCTTTTTGGTTCATGATTTCCTCAATCTGTTCGGTTGGTATATCTCCAAGAGCGACAATATCATCAAGCTGCTTGAAACAATGCTCTGTTTCAGCGTTCTGAGTTAATGTAGCTATCTCCTCGGCAGATATAGGCGTTGCTATCGACAGTACTTGTTCACCCAGAGATTGCTCGTCTACTTCCTCATCTGAAGTGGGTTTGTCCGCATCCACATTGGATTTACCGTTTAGCCTTCTCGGTTTCTTGTAATCAAGTGGGTTGGACGCTTTCTGCGTAACTGGAATAAAATCAGTGGCGGCCAATTGTATTCCTTGATCGATTTTTGTTGAATGCATTACCAATTCCAGAAACTTGCTTATTTTCAGTCCGAAATTGACATTTGAGGAAAATGTTCCATCCACAGATATGTGATCGTTCTTCTTGGCATGTTCTGCCCATCGTTCGAAGAAGAATTCAGCCCAATTTCCTTTCACTTTGTCTGTGAGAGCCATCATTACTGCATATTTCTTAGCAGAAAGTTCAGAGTGTGATCCGGCGTCGCATTGGAACATTTTGATTACCAATTTGGCTAGAAGTTTATATTCATCCTGTAAGGAATTGATGGATGTGGCACGCTTGAAGGTGACCACATGGCCTTTCTTATCCTTCAATACTCCAGGCTTCTTCCAAGTATTCCAACGTCTTTCCATCTCATCATAATCAGTTACTTTATACTGAGATATACGTTCCCCCTCATTCCGAAGGCAAAAAGTTTTAGCAAGAATCTCGGCACTAACTTCAATGATACTTCCATAAACACAGGTTTTAAAGGATTTCCCATCTTTACTTATCACTGCTCTGGCATAAAATTCAGAAACCATATGCGGATGAAAATGCATGGGTTCAGCAGATAAGTAATGAGTTACCTGTTCACTTTCGAGTATATCCATTATCCAGTCCGGAAAATATTCAGCGGCGAGACGGTTGTACAAGATTCTATCTTTCTGAATTTGAGCCAGACGCCTCTGTTCCTTTGAGCGGCCAGCTAGGGATTTCTTCTTGGACATCATCACAAGTTGACCATAAGAGATAGAGTCATCAACGTCTTCCTTCTTTAGGATCCCAGTGAACCCTGGTGCATGTCGCATATGTAAGGGTTCATCAGAATTTGGTGGAAAATTGAATGGGCGCGGTTCATTGGACTCAGGGTGATGATCTGGACTTGTAGATTTCTGGGACGATGAGGCAGAGAGATCTGTGGCCATGTTCGTGAGAGTATCTTTGGAAAAATTTCTATGGAAATTTTGATTTGGGAGATTCTGATTTCAGGATGATGAGAAGAAAGTGAACAGTGATCAGAGCGAAGGTAGGGTTAATTTGAATGTGAGATCTAACGGTTGAGGGAAAGTCTGCGAAGTGCTAGATCGACGGCTCAGAATAAACGCGTCTTACCATATGGCTTCCCATGCTTCGATACACACTCAAGTGTTTCTAACGTGGCGTCTCCTCAGTTGATGCCGCCGTTTGCAAGCATTAATTTAGGCTGATCGGGTCCCATCAAGTTTGAATTTTTGAGTCATCCCGCCTCGATTTTGGGATAAGTTATTGCTTAGCATCCATTCAAGGATGCTGATCGAGGATGATTGTCTTCAGCATTCTGTTTTTCAGCAACTCTCGAAAATCTGCTGAGTCAAGGAGGTATTAAAATAAAAGGTGATGATGTGATCCTCGATCTTCTCAATACTCCTCGTTTCCTATTGCTGGAGAATTGATTTGACTTCCCATGCATACACGTCGATTCCTTTATTGGCGACGTTTCATATTCCAAGGGATGAATCATTGCGATCTTCAGACATATTTTTCTCTTTCTTCTTGTCATAAATGAGAAATCCCCTTTAAATACCGTAGTTGAGGGTTATCCAGACATCTCAACTTCTCTTCTTTCCTGATTTACTCTCTTAATCTTTCCTTATTCCAGAAACTTGAGTCCTTCTCTTCAATCATGGAATCTCCTCCTCGAGTCATAGAAATTCGACGTAACCTTATCCTTGATGAGCCGGGTTTGGATAGGTACTATATTGAAGAGTGTGATGTGGCCGTGAAGGTCATATCTACGCTGCAGTGGGGGGGTCTGTCTCATTTTCTGGGTGCTACTCCTCATCGCTTCCAGGAGGAAGTATTGCGTGATTTCCTCAGTGAGTGTCATGTTGTTCCGGGGTTAATCTTTGGGTCGCTTCACAACAAGCTTGTTCACTGGACCCCTGACACTTTTGCGATTGACTTCGGCCTTCCTCGAGGCCCGTTGTCTGTCGAGGACTATCTTTCGGAAGAGGTGGCTCCCGAATGGTTGGCATGGGAGAAGTGGCGTCATTCCTCTCGTTTTGAATTCAGCCCTGACATCCCTGCTTCGGGTCTCAGTACCTCGTATTGGTTCCTATTCCGCATTGCCCATGAGATCCTTCTTGGGGAGGAGCCCTATGATCTCTGTTTCTCAAGGCCTGTCTGGCAGACGATGATGGCCATGGATGATGCTGCTTCCGTGGACTGGGCCGGGTACGTCTTCAAAAATGTCTGGGAGGCTGTCAAGCTTCATCTGTTCGTGCCTCTGCGTAATGGGATGCAGCTCAGCTGGTTGATGGAGAAGTATTTTCCAGAGATCGTTGACGGTCCATCCAACCTTCAGGGTGCTGATTTCTATCCCTACAAGCCGGTGTCACCTCTCTAGATGAACTTCGTGGTAGCTTTTGTATGACCTTTTGTATGTTGGCCGAAGGTGCCTTTATTTCTTTTGTAATGTTGACATGGTCCTTTGACTTGAATGAATGAATATGTTCTTCTGTTGATGCTTGTTCTCCTAGACAGAGTATAGATGCCTCTGCATTCTTCATAACGTGCTGAGCAGAATCAATTTGTCTCCTAAGCATATATATGAGCATATTCGTAGGAAGTATGGAAGTAGCATAGGAATTCCCAAGAAATCCAGAAAGAATGAGAGTGAAATCTCATTCATCCATAGCAATATCTAATTCCATCATACCCAATTTGATGCATAATTCTTTGAATCTAACCTCTGCAAGGGGTTTTGTGAAGATATTTGCTATTTGATCCTCCGTACATATTCGTTGAATGTCAATATCCTTCTTTTCTTGATGATCACGAATAAAATGATGTCGGATGTCGATGTGTTTTGTCCTGGAATGATGTACTGGATTCTTTGTGATGCACATAGCACTATTGTTGTCACAATAGATTGGTACGCATTCAGGGGATATGTCATAGTCTTGGAGTTGTTGACGAATCCACAGGATTTGTTGACAGTAACTAGCAGCTGCTACATACTCTGCTTTGGTGGTTGAGGTTGCTACCGAGTGTTGCTTTTTGCTGAACCAGCTGATCAATTTGTGACCAAGGAATTGACACGTACCACTGGTGCTTTTCCTGTCGATTTTGCATCCTCCAAAGTCTGAGTCTGAATATCCACTAAGAGCTAGACTGTCGGCTCTTGGATACCAGATTCCTAACCCTTCAGTGCATTTTAAGTAGCGAATGATCCTTTATGCTGTATCAAGATGTATCTTGTTTGGTTGAGATTGATATCTAGCACAGAGTCCCATAGCATATGATATGTCGGGTCTACTGGCAGTGAGGTATAGCAGAGATCCGATGATTCCTCGATATAATGTAGGATTGACTGCATCTCCTTCTTTTTCAAGATCCGCTAGACATGCATTGCTGATGGGAATCCTTAAGCTTTTGGATTTCTCTGGACAGTATTTAGCAATGAGATCTTGTGTATATTTCTTTTGATGAATGAATATCCCTTCACTTGATTGGTGAACTTGAAGTCCGAGAAAATAGGACATTCTTCCCATCATGCTCATTTGAAAGTTGTTCATCATTAGCTTCGAGAATTTGTCACAGAATGCTTCCTTCGTCCTTAATTTGGAAGAGTGTTTGATCAATCCTTCCCTTTTTGAACCCATTGTCGAGCAGAAACTTAGACAGAGTTCCATACCAAGCTTTAGTTCTCCATTCAGGAATGCACTTTTGACATCCATTTGCATGACCGAGAATTCATGATGCGCTGCATAGGCGAGAAATAGTCTTATTGCTTCCAGTCTTGCTACTGGCGCAAATGTCTCATCGTAGTCGATACCTTCACATTGTTTGTATCCTTTGGCTACAAGATGTGCTTTATTTCTCACTACCAAGCCTGATTCATTCTTCTTGTTCTTGAATACCCATTTGGTGCCTATGACATTTTGATGTTTTGGTCTATCCACCAGATCCCATACGTGGTTGCGAGAAAATTCAGCAAGCTCCTCTTGCATAGCGTTTATCCAGTCTGGATCACGTAGTGCCTCCTCAACTTTAGTTGGTTCTTCACTTGATAGATAGCACGAAAACATTGCAGATCCCTGTCTGGTTAAGATTGGATCATTGATATCTCCAAGAACATCGTCTAGTGGGTGTGCGCGTAGCCATGCTGGTCTGATTGGTTCTTCAGCAGTTCTTCCTCTTCTAGGATAATTCGTCTGTTCTGTATTGACCACTTCATGCTCAACATCTTGTGAGATGGGATTTTGACCTTCAAGAGGAGGTGTTTCTTCAGCATCCCGTCCTTCGGCGGTAGGAATACCGTGATTCGGATCTCCTCTTCCAGTGGAGTCTTCAGCATTAGATGACTCAACATCTAATATCTCAGCAACTGGTAGTTCAGCAACCGGTAATTCAGCAACCGGTATCTCAACATCTCCTTTGCCAAAATCTTCAGCAGCATTATCTTCCTCAGCGACATGGATAGGATTAGAGTTTTCCTCGTCTGAATCATCTAGCGAAATAAAGATATCCTTTTGAAGGTTGGCCTCAGCACGAACGTTAGCATCACTGGCCTCATTTCCTAGCTTTGTCCGATCAGGATTACATTCATTCATAGACTTAGTCGAGTCAAATCGTAGGTGTTTATGACAATTCAAGATCGATTGACTACCGACATCATTAGTCTCATGAATGTTATCCTTTGTCTCAATCGCAGCTCTGCGCACTAAAGTAGATTCATCAAAAATAACATTGCATGTTATTTCCACAATCCCGGTAGTCTTATTTAACACTCTATATCCTTTGTGGGTGGGGTGACCATATCCGAGAAGTACGCCCTCATCCGACTTAGGTGAAAAAGTGTTAAGTTTTGACTTCCCGTTGTTATGGATATAACATGTTGCACCAAAATCACGTAGATAATCTAAATTAGGCTTATGACCGTTATAAACTTCATAGGGAGTTTTGTTGAATCGGCCGTTGATAGAGCTTCTGTTCTGCGTGTAGCATGCAGTCATCACTGCTTCACCCCAATATCTAGCCGGTCAGTCAGCATCGGCTAGCATAGATCGCACTGCTTCTTTTAGCGTTCGATTCCTTCTTTCTGCTAGACCGTTCTGCTGTGGGGTCCTAGCGGTAGATCTTTCATGGCTTATACCGGCCTCCGCACAGAAATCCATGAGAATGCCATTGCAGAATTCTGTTCCATTGTCAGATCGAATCCTCTTTACTGTAACTTCTTTGCTATTTTGCTCCTTGAGGATCAGCTCGGGTAGAGAAATCTTTACTTCATCTTTGGTCTTCAGTAAGCGAACCCATGTATACCTGGAATAATCATCAACTATTACAAGGGTATATATTCTTTTACTTACCGAGGGTGGAGTGACAGGTCCGAATAGGTCCATGTGTAAGAGTTCTAGGATTCGGCTTGATGTGGTCTTTTCTTGGTTTGAATGAAATGATGCTTTGGTCTGCTTCCTTGTTGGCATGCCTTACAAACGCCTTCCTTTCGAAATGTGACGTTTTGAGGTAAACCTGTGACAAGATCATTTCTGACAATATGGTTGATGGTTTTGAAATTTAAGTGATTTAACCTTTTATGCCATAACCAAGTGGTTTCTTCTTTATTTAGTGCCAGAAAGCACGAGTGTTGTTGACCACTTTGCCAGTCAACCACATATAGTCCGCCTTTCCGAATTCCTCTAAGCTTTACTTCTCCTGTCACATTGTCAGCTATAGAACATCCTGTATGAATAAACGATACTGTGTACCCATTTTCGCATAGCTGGCTGATGCTTAGCAGGTTGTGCTTGAGATTGGATACGAGAGCAACATTTACTATTCTTAGTCCATTTCGCTCTATGCATCCTCTGCCAAGTACTCTTCCTTTGCTGTTGTCACCAAATACTACAGATGGGCCATACAATTTTTGAATATCTGAGAATAATTCTTCATCTCCGGTCATGTGCGCAGAGCAGCCACTGTCCAGGATCCACTCATTGGACATGCTTGATGCCTTAGTACTTGAATCCTGTTCCTGCAAGAACAATTAGGTTGATTTAGGTCCCCGTTTCAAGTCGGGTCCTGGAGGATTA
>JAPKLW010004652.1:0-25523 GCA_026898455.1 Plectranthus barbatus
TTGAGCTGTGAGTTGTTGAAAATATGATTGCTCATGGATTTGAGCTAACTTGAAAAAAAAAAAGAAGAGAAAAGATGAAGAAAAGTGTTGAAAAAAAAATCTTGTTGGTAAAACTTGTTGCAAGATGAATTCCTAGAAAAAATATATAATACAAGTATAGAAAATAGGAGTTGAGAAAATGATGTGATGTGGGTTGACAGTTGGGAAGTTGTAAAAATCATAAGTGTGTTAGTCACTCAGCCTAAAACGACCTACCTTCTAGAAAAGCCTCATTACAACCAAATTAAAGACCTTTTTGATTCACCGAGTTGTTTTACTTTCTAAGCAGTGGAGAGATGAGAAATTTGCCAAACTTATGGTTAAGAAAATTGTATTACTTGATGTTGAGTGAAACACATGTTCTAAACACTTGAGTGATGAGTGATTGAAACAATTTTTCCTATCTGTGAGGTTCTTCCCGAAACAGTTGATAATTTGGATTGGATTTTGATTGCTTTATCTTTTGGAGGAGAGTGTACTTAGATTGTGACGAATCTTGTGAGGCCTTGCACATCTCTGTTTGCATGAATTTAAGTTTCTTTTGGTGTCTTGATCGAGGACGATCAATAGTTCAAGTTTGGGGGAGTTGATAAGTGCGCTATTTCGTTCACTTATCTATGGATTTTCTCGTTGTTTTGATAGATTTAGGGTGTGTTTACTTTGAATTCTGAGCATCGCATGACTTTTGTACCTAATTTGCTTGTCATGCTGAAAAATACAGGTTTTTAGAGAGAAAATTGGCTAAGTGAGAAAAAGAGCCGTGTGGTGAAGACCTCTGTGTCGATCGACTGACATTGTGTCGATCGAAACAGAGGCACATGAAGAATCGAGAGTTCAAGGAAGTTCAGAGCGGTCGACAGGATGTATGTCGACCGTGTGAGATCCTGTCGACCGACAGAAAGTGTGTCGACCGACAGGGAGTTCAACGTGAAGGATTAAGTCTGAAGCAACCATTTCGATCGACTGGCGTGGTGTCGATCGAAATACGGGTCGGAAAAATTGGAAGTTGCTGTTTTTAATTTATTTCCATATTGGGACAATTTAAACCTAGTATATATTATTTTATTAGGCGATTTTTGCCATTCATGCTGTTTTGGAGACTTGAACCCTAGAGTTTTTCTTGTTCTCGAATTGCTTTCGCTTTGTGGTGAGATTGGACTCGAACCTTTGAAGATTGGATGCAATATCAAGACTTGTTTTCTCTATGAAGTTTTATTACAGGTTTTATCCTTTCATGATTATGTTTAACATGAATATGAGTAGGTAAATCCTTATTCAGATTCTAGGGCTTATGTGATTGTCTTGGATGCATGTTTAGGTGATTGAATCGATCAATACTTTAATTGGTTTAATAATTCTTGTGCCTTTTTAACTCTGATTAAATTGGCCATTTAATTAGGTTTTCATAATTAATTAATTTGAGACTGCAAGGTGAAAATTGATTAATGGATTTAAGAATTTTTAATATGGATTTTAATTATGTCTGAAAAGAGGAATTAGATTCATAGGAATAAATCTGATGTTTTGAGGAGTTGTTTATTTTCCTAGAGACCGAGAGGATATAGGAAATTGATAATCTACTTTATGAATTGCCAAAGCCTGGAATTTGTAATACTTTTCTGATGTTCCACCTAATCTTTATCTTGAATTGATCGATGAAATTCCCTTGCATGCTATCCTTGACATGAACTTGCCCTGGAATCTGAACTTTTCTCAAGAAGTTTTCAAACCATATTTAATTAGTTGCTTTAATTTAATTTTCTTGCAAAAATTAGTTTTAAATCCCAAAACCCTTTCAAAATTCTGTTTACTTGGACAACAAACCGAAAACAAATGGTTCAGTATATGAGGTGTTCGATATTACAATCTCCGTGGGATCGATAATATTAACTTGTCACTACACTATAAAAAATCATTATAAAAAAAATAGTGATCACCCTCCTCTCACTGCGGTTTTCGCCTTCAAGAATGGCCTAGACGTGTCTTCGAAGCTCTATCGGGACCTGACCAGCCATCCCTGCTACGATATGGATTCGGTCCTCTCTCAAGCCTGGGCCGAAATTACCTGGGAAGAGGACGAGCCGAACCGCATCGCGCGTCTGAACGAACAGAAGGCGTACGAACTCGCTAGCCAGCATCGAGAGCCTCGATATAGAGGAGGCTCCTCTACGTCGAGGTATGTAGATTGTAAAGACTTTCGTGATGAGCGACGCTCCCGGCGAGATCATCCTTACAGCCGCACGTCGCGAAGCGGCGAAGTTCCATATAGCCTCTGTATCGACCAGAATTACCTGGTTAACAACGTGCTCAAGGGGCTCGACAGCATTGTGAAATGGCCCGCCAAGATGAAATCCGACCCCAAGACACGGGACACGAAGAAGTTTTGTGGATTCCACAATGACCACGGCCACAAAACTGAGGAGTGCCAGGCTCTACGCCTGGAGGTACTTGAGCTTCTAAAGAATGGCTTCCTTACCGAGTACCTGACCAACAAGGGAAAGAATACATGGACCAGGGGTAGGCAAGCCAACCCAATCGGGAATGCGGAACCTCAGAACAAGCCACCACCCGCCGAGCGAACGATCCATGCGATCGTTGGGGGATCAGAGATCAGTGGAAGGTCACGCTCTGCGGCCAAGAGAGCCCGAAGGATCCTGAATCATGAGGTCCACTACGTTAGCCCCATGCAGCAACATGAGGCCATCGAATTCACTGCGGATGACACGTCGGGGCTCGTTCATCCCCATCACGACGCCCTCGTAATCTCACTCCTGATATCTAATTGTCAGGTAAAGAGGTTGCTCGTGGATAACGGTAGCTCCGCAAATATCATGTTCCTTCGGACTTTGAAGGAGATGCAGATCCCCATGAGTAAGATAGAGCCAATAACCATGACCCTATACGGCTTCAACGGGGGCCAACAGCAGACAGTCGGAGAAATCACTCTTCCCATGTACTGCGGAGGCCTGAACCTGGATGTGAAATTCCAAGTGGTAGACGCAACGTCCGCGCACAATGCCATCCTAGGAAGGCCCTGGATCCATGAGCTCAAGGCAGTTCCTTCGTCGTATCACCAAGCGCTTAAATTCCCCACTCCCTGGGGAATTCAGACTATCCGAGGGGAACAAAAAGCATCTAGGGACTGTTACTATGCGAGCTTTCGAGCCGTCTATTCGCAACAACACGGCTCGATACCGACCCAAGTGGGTCGACCAGAAGCCAAAGAGTTGGAAGAAGTGACCCTCGACGAGTCCGATCCGACTCGCACCACCTTCGTAGGGGCGGAGCTTCCCGCCGATGTCAGGAGCGCCCTTCTAGGGTTTCTCCAGAAGAAAGTCCACGTATTTGCCTGGTCACATCGCGATATGACCGGAATTGACCCGTTCGTCATCACACATCGCCTCCAAGTAGACCCAAACTGTAGACCGGTGCAACAACGACGAAGAAAATTCTCCGCGGAAAAGAATCAGTCCATCAATGAGGAGGTGCAGAAACTCATCGACATTGGGTCAGTACGCGAGGTGCACTACCCCACTTGGCTTGCCAATGTGGTAGTCGTCAAGAAGAAGAACGGCAAGAATCGGGTTTGCATTGACTTCACTGACCTAAACAAGGCGTGCCCAAAAGACTCGTATCCCCTACCACACATTGACGCCATAGTCAATGCAACCGCAGGGCACGAACTCCTGAGCTTCATGGACGCATTCTCGGGGTACACCAGATCCAAATGCACCCCGATGACCAAGAGAAGACAACTTTTATCACTAGCCAGGGCATTTACTGTTATAAGGTAATGCCGTTCGGACTAAAGAACGCTGGCTCAACATACCAACGCCTCGTCAACTCTATGTTCAAAGAGAGGATCGGCAAAACAATGGAGGTCTACATTGACGACATGCTCGTCAAATCGCTTAACTCCCAGGATCACGTGACCCATTTGGAGGAAGCCTTCCAAACCTTGGAAAGGTACAACATGAAGCTGAATCCGGCGAAATGCTCATTCGGAGTAGCATCCGGCAAATTCCTCGGCCATATAGTGACCCGAAGGGGAATAGAGGCGGACCCCACACAAATTAAGGCCGTTTAGGGCATAGAGCATCCAAGGTCTCCTAAAGAGGTCCAAAGGCTAACCGGGCGCCTTGCCGCCCTTAGCCGCTTTATATCACGCTACTCTGAGAGAACCCACTCCTTCTTCAACACATTACGAAAGGGAAAGCGGTTCGAATGGACTGAGGAGTGCACGAAGGCGCTCGAGGAATTGAAAGCCTATCTGGCCAGCCCACCTTTGTTGTCAAAGCCAGTCGACGGCGAACCTTTGTTACTCTATCTATCTGTGTCGGACCACGCAGTTGGAGCCGTCCTGGTACGCGAAGAAGACGGCAAACAGCATCCGGTCCATTATGCTAGTAAATCCTTGCTGGACGCTGAAACACGATACACCGCCTTGGAGAAACTTGCTTTGGCACTTGTAAATGCCACTCGAAAGCTGCGGCCTTACTTTGAAGCGCACCCCATCAAGGTAATCACGGCTTACCCTATAAGAGCCGTACTATCAAAACCAGACCTGTCTGGACGTCTGCTCAAATGGGCTGTTGAAGTAGGGGGTTACGGAATTCAGTACGAACCAAGAACTGCGATCAAGTCGCAAGTACTAGCTGACTTCGTCGCAGATTTCTCAACAAATCTGCAGCTAAAGGCGAAATGCGAAGTAGCCCACATGACACAGGCCGATGAAGATGCCGGCGTCTGGTCATTAAAGATTGACGGAGCCAGCAACGTGCACGGCAATGGGGCCGGTGTGGTCTAAACAGATCCACACGGAGATAATTACGAACGAGCTATCCGGCTCGATTTCCCAGCAACAAACAACGAGGCCGAGTATGAGGCGCTCGTCCAAGGCATGCAGCTGGCCCTAGAACTCGGGGCTCGCAGGGTACGCGCCGAGAGCGACTCCCAATTAGTTGTCAACCAACTAGACGGCACTTATGCTGTAAAGGAAGAGCACCTGAAACTGTACCATTTCGCGATCGAAAGACTTAAAGAAAGAATCCAGGAGTGGGATCTCCGCCACATCCCCAGGGAATCAAATGCCCGAGCAGACGCCTTGGCAAGCTTAGCTGCCACGAGTTCCTCTCAAAGTACCCGGCCAATCCCCGAAACTTGGTTGCTAGCACCGTCTATCTCCGCACACAATAGTGTCGCGCCCGTCGATCAAGACAGGAACGATTGGAGGGTCCCATTCACTCGACACTTATCCGGAGAACCCTCGGTCCGCGATAAGAATGACAAGATGAGAATCGAGAGAGCAGCCGCTCGCTTCACCCTCATTAACGGCAAGCTGTATAGGCGTTCGTTCGGAGGACCCCTCCTCCGGTGTATCGCCTCTCCCGAGACAGAAGAGGTGCTCTCAGAAATACATGAAGGCGACTGTGGGAATCACGCCGGGGCTCGATCATTATCCCACAAAGTAATCACGGTCGGTTTCTATTGGCCTACCCTAAAGCAGGACGCGACCAACCACGTAAAAAGGTGCGATAGCTGCCAGCGCTTCGAAACTTCCACCCATAGAAACGCAGAACCCGTCCACGCCACCGTCACTCCATGGCCATTCATGGTGTGAGGAATGGATCTAGTAGGGCCGCTGCCAAAGGGAACTAGCCAGAAGGATCATATCCTTATGGTAACGGATTATTTTACCAAGTGGGTAGAAGGCGAAGCCCTGGGAAGAACCCGCGATCTAGAAGTTATCAAATTTCTATGGAAGCACGTTCTGTGCCGCTTTGGAATACCGAAAGAGATACGCACAGACAATGGACGGCAATTCGCCAGCGAAAGGATGCAAACCTTCTGCGATACCTACGGGATAAAGTTGGTATTCTCGACACCACGATACCCCGAAGCTAATGGTCTAGTGGAATCAACCAACAAAACGGTAATGGCCACACTTAAGAAGAAGCTAAGCCCGCACGGATCCAGGTGGGTAGAAGAACTTCCTGCGGTCCTTTGGTCCTACCGGACCACCCCAAGGACCGCCACCGGAGCCACGCCATTCTCATTAACATACGGGGCCGAGGCCGTAGCACCCGTCGAGATCATCGCCCATAGTCCCCGAGTAGAATTTGCAGACGAGGTAGGAAACGCAAACCTACTCGAGAGAAACCTCGAACTCATAGACGAGATACGAGAAGACGCCGCGGCTAAAGCCTCTCAAAGGCGGCGCCAGGTAGAAAGATTCTACAATAAGAAGCTGAAGCTTAGGAGCTTTCAAGAAGGGGATCTAGTCCTAAGAAAGGTGTTTCAAAACACGAAAGAATCCGGAGCAGGAAAGTTAGCCCCTAACTGGGAAGGCCCCTACAAAGTATCCAAAGTAGTGGGGCACAGGGCTTACCAGCTAGAAACGTCAGAAGGAAGAAGGGTACAAAATAGCTGGAACGTCAAACACCTGAAGAAATACTACCAATAGTATGCACATACGCGTATTCCTATCTTATTTTCTCATTTCCTTTTTATTATTATTCATTCATAAAGCCTTTACTAACTTGAGCGTCGGAGGGACCTGACCCTACATCGCTTGTTTCGCAGTTAAGTCAGGGGCTCGATATTGACGAGTTTAGCTACTCAGCATCGACCCCCTAAGCCCCTCTAAGTCTAGCCGACCACTTCAACAATGGAGCTCCACTCCGATAAACAAGAAACAAAATACGACACAAGCATGCAGCAAATTCCAATACAAAAGCGATATAACGAGAAAGATATGAATTAAAGCTGCAAACATTCTATTCAGAGGTAGCAAAATAGAGTCAACGTATGTACATCGAGATTATCCACCATCGGGTTACAATCAAAAAAGAGTGATAGCTATAAAACTACTTCCCAGCAGCAGCTTCCTCTTCAATTTTCTTCTGGCCTTCTCCACCACCATCTTCGTTAATGAAGCTATCAGCTTCCTTCTCTTCCGCGCTTCTTTCCACTTCAGTCTCAGGGATCGATTCGGGGCGGGTCGGCCCTTCGTTTGTCTTCTGCAGCTCGGCGTCGAGGAGGTTCCCCTCGGTGACGACCCGAGGAGAGGACGGAGGCGTAGCGGGGCACTTGATATTCTCGAGGTCAAAGTCTGGGCACCTCCGACCAACGACGGCGCAGATAGAGCCAGTTACCATCTGCACGAGTAGGTCGAAGGTCGATTTGAACTCGGGATTCGCCACAACCTCTTGGTAATCAACCCCGTAGCCCTTCTTCAGCGCCTCCACCTCCTCCTCGTGCGCCTTCTGCTCCTTAAGCCTCTCTTCTTGGCTCCTGTGGAACCGACCCCTGAAGGATTCGAGCTCCACTTCCATCTTCCGACTCGACTCCTCGAACCTCTCAGCCGAGGCTCTCAAATCACCTTCCAAGCCCTTGCAGCATTTCGACAACTCCTGTCTCTTCTTCTTCAAGTCCTCATACTTCTCCTTCCACTTCTGGCTCTCCAACCTCGAGTCTTTCAACTCCCCCGAGACCGAAGCGAGTTTGTCGGCCAAATTGACCCGCTTGTCCCGTTCTGACTGCAACTCCTTTCGAGATCGACTTAGCCCTTCGCTAGCCGAGTCTAAGGACTTGATAAGCTGCTCGGAATAGACGGCAAACCTCCTAGTAGTCTGCAAGAAGTCAGCGAGAAAGGTTAGACGCATAAGAAATCAAAATCGAAGTCGTCGAGAAGCGCGAAGGCCTATACCTCCTGGAGATCCTTCGCCATGGTGAAGTTCTCGCGAGCGTACTCGCTGTCGAAGTCCTCGGCTCGAATCTCCCCATCTAGCATCTTCTTCACGTGAAGCGCATACGCGGCCGTGGAAGTAGCGATGCTCGCCGAACCCGAGCCGACCAGCACCAGGTCCAACTCTTTAGATTGGCCCGTCGACCCCGACCGAGCCCTGAAGTCAACACTCGCATCGCGGGCCCTCTTCCTCCTCCTCTCATCACGAACCGTACGAGGAGGAGGAGTCGTGGCCCTTGAGGGCTTGACGGGAGGAACAGAAGCAGGTGTGGGTCCAGGAACAACCACAATGGTCGGCTCGACAACGACCCTCTCCTCGGTTTGTACGATCGGAGACGCGCGCGGCATCTCGATATTGGCCCTCTTGGACGAAGGAGCCTCGGTAGAAGGGGTCGAGGATGAGACCTCCCTCGGGCGTTTCTGGGCTTTCATCGCCGCCAGTAGGTCCATAGGAGACAAGCCCGCCATATCCGCAGGAAGTTTCTCTTTCTTACCACTCTCGTTCACCCAAAATTCCGCACCAACACTCCTCTTGCCCCTGACCGAGGAGAACTTGCGATCCTCTCTTGAATAGGCGATGTCGACCCGACTCTCCTCCTCGTCGGTAAGGATCGTCTGTTTATATCCTGCAAGACAAAAGACACAAATGAGTTATCATAAGGAGTCGATATCGAGGCTCACACTAACACATGTACAAGACGAGACCGCACTTATTGGAACACCCCCCTCGGACAAACACTCGGGGCTAGAATGGCTCATGGGCACCCATACCCACTGGTTCTTCCAACCCGGGGTGTTCTGCCTACAGCCAGTAATCATCGCCTCGGCCAGATTGTCCCTCTTTGATAGGAAGTAGTAACCGGCCTCGTACCTCCCTAACCTATATAAATAATGCCACTCCCTGAGAGTTGGGTACCCAAGCCCGGCATCATAAAATATGAGAAGTGTCCCCAGCATATGGCACCAGCTGATCGGTGCAATCTGGAATGGAGCCAATCCGTACGAAAACAGGACGGCTTGGAACCACGCATGGAGTGGCCAACCAACCCCATACTTAAGCACGGGAAGGAAAAACGCCACCTCATCGATGCGAGGCGGTCGGCAACATCTTTCATCGCGCTTCGGTATCGTGTATACCATTTTATGACAGGCCACCCCTGCAGCATTCTTCTTCACAGACTCCTCGGTAGCGAGGGACACGGCGGTGCGCACCGGATCGTCAGGATTGATTTGGTCCTTCATCACGAAGGACCTATCAACCTCCATGGGTACGAAGGAGTCGCTGCTGCCCTCGCTAGCTTCGACGGAGCCCTCCTCCTCTGAGATCTCCTCAAGGTCTATATCGAGGACCGGCTCCTCGGCATGATGCCGACCCCCTCCGGTACCCGAGGTCGCATCCTCTCGGTACGGCGAACCCCTCGTCACCGACTCTTTAGAACTCAATGAGGAGGAAGGCTCCTCCAAAATTTCAATCGGTGAGCTCGTCATGAAAACTGTAACTACGCAAGATTCAAAACAAAGAGAAAAATTGGCAAAGAAAGAGGTCCCCCCAAAAGGCAAAGAAACGGAAAAACGCAATTGGAAGATACGCACGCAAGAAAACGGAAGGGAAAAGACCTCGTAGATGAAAACCAATAATAAATCAACACAGACACCGACCCTTCCATGCAATCCGGCGAAAAACAGTGGCAAATCCAAAGAAATCGACGTACGTTACGACCAAATACAAACATGCAGAGCATAAGCAACGCAGCCTGTTATTTCTACACTACTCCGGTCAAAAAACGAAGCCCACAGACACGATCAAATTGATAGAGACAATAAACGCATACCCCAAAACCCAATGTACTCAACAGCGTATGCAAGGACAATAACAAGCCACACCCACGAACTCAAGATCACAGCACAAACCAAAAACCAAGGCAAGCAAGAGCAGGAAAATCAGACGCGAGCGCGAGCATCGCAACCGTTAACCAACGCAAATTAATCGACAAATCAAGGAAGCGGCACTTCGGGGGCACACTCTAACCACAACTCAACCCATTCCTATTCGAGCTAAGCAAGAACCCAATCAACCCCGCAAGTACGATCGATGAAGGAAAACACATAAAAAGCTGAAGAACTCGAGAATTTACCTGATCAAGCGAGAACGAACACGCGAGGAGGCAGCCGGAAGCACAGAAGCAGGCACGATCACGTCGGGAACTTCCGTCGGAGGAAAAGTAATCACTGCCAGAATCGGAAAAGCGAGAGCGAAAGTGTAGAAGAGATGATTCGCGCGGGTATTTATAAGAAGAAACCGCTCACCTCCTCCAAACCGCCCTTGAAATTCGATGTAATTACGGTCGTGCCACCCCGTGGGCGGCAAAACTTGAAGTCCCAGGATGAGAGCCTCGGTGTCGAGCCGCCTTATAGGTCGATATAGACCACCCAGGAGTCCCTGACGCGAGCCGCTCAGAGAGACTTAAAACAATAACATCCCATCGTGGGGGGAACTATAACGCGATTGACACTTTCTACGGGAATGTGAGAACTCCCCATGGGAACTCACCACGTGTCCTACGATCCGCTATAACTCACCCCACTAGTGCCCTACGGAGCCAAAACAGAGTGCACGTGCGAGAGCTCCGCTCCGCGCAAGAGAACGTTCCCCGGAATAGTTCTAACCCGCGTGACCCCCGGACTCACGCTTTAGCCCGCAGGGCAATACCCCGATATTCCCTGCACGGTCATACGCTTGTGCTCCCACGGAACCTTCGTATTGACCTGGAGTAGTATCCCGGCTCCTC
Source organism: Plectranthus barbatus (assembly GCA_026898455.1). Lineage (NCBI taxonomy): Eukaryota > Viridiplantae > Streptophyta > Magnoliopsida > Lamiales > Lamiaceae > Plectranthus > Plectranthus barbatus. Next base: position 10,576 of record JAPKLW010004652.1, read on the forward strand.
CCCAGCGGAGCTACTCTATCAAGAAGTATCTCCCGTGCCCGATGATAGTCTCTTGGACACCTCGATTTCACGCACTCTGTATCGAATCTCAACTCGTAATTTTGGTTCCAGGGCCTGCCCCTTTCAGACCCCGCAACCAAAAGGGGCTATTGTTGGGGCCAGGCCCACGAGCCCAGGCCCAATAGACAAGTCGGCCCTCGCAAACAAGTCCAACTCGCAAAGCTAGCCCGCCAACACTAAAAATTCGCCTAAGTCAAGTCCTCGCCACCGACGAGCAAAGAGCCTCGCCATCGAGGAATCGCAAGGGTCGATGTCGAGGAGTTCAAGGAAGGGAAACCCTAGCTCACTGGCGGCGCCCGATCGCTGAAGGCCCTAACCTCCTCCGAAAAACCCGCGAACAGTCCGATATTTGCGGCGAGCCGTTACTGTTCGACGGCTAGGGTTAGATGTCGCCTACCTGCCCCTATCCTGTCTATAAATAGGGGCAGAAGGCTCAATTTTAGGATCGATTTCTCTCATAGCAAAATATAGTCGAAACTCTGCCAAATTCTATATAGATCCTTTCCATTACTGGAAACGGTTATACCAACTTTATTTCGGTCGTCGTGCATCTAATTTCTGCATTTAATTCCTGTTTACTGTTTCTAACTCCCTCTATTATCTGTGACGTCCTCAAATAGTTCTAAGGGCTCCATTTTCTCGTGAAATCGAACCTCAACACTATCATTAAAATAAAATGTTGTGTGTGGTAAAATTCTTTAATTTATTAAATTTGTGTAATACCCCGTGTAATATTCAACCTTGTATAAATTTTTTTGGATTTAATAAAGAAAGAATTTCACCAATTTAAGGAAGTAGAAGTTATTTGTGTATGTTGGAGAATTAAATCTTGTGATTGAGCTTGGTTATTTTGTTAATCTTGAAGGAATTATCAAGATTTAATCGAAATCGAGGAGAATTATTCATGAATTATATTAATCCCACGAAATAGAGTTTAACATATTAATTGAGTGAATTAATATGATATTAAGGGAATGGTTATCATATTAGATATATGAATACTTATATGTATATGTGTATAATTATGATATATTATATGTTGGGATAGAGAGAGTATATATATAGGAGAAATCATACCATATACACTTTCCACCTTATGTTATATTTTAGAGAGAGAAAGCAGTGAGAAACCCTTCTTCCACCCTAAACCCATAAGACCATTTCCCGACCAATTTCTGGCCGACTTCAGACCAGCCACCACCACCATCTTGAAGTACGTCTCTCAAGCTTCGATTTGAGTACTCGTGGGCGTCGGGAGGACGACGAACGGCTGAGATATCGAAGAGAGAGGTTGAGGTGGGTGTAAGGTGCGATTTTGAGATTTTTATATTCAAATCTTGTTATTTCGGCCACTAATCGGAGTTTTAATGATAAATTCGTGTTCCCCATCGTGTGTAGATCATTCGAAAGTCGAGAAACATAGGTTTCGCCACCTGAAAACACGATCGCCGCCGTGAGCTAATTTATGTCTCCGTTTACCTTTGTATTTCCGTGTTTCGTGGTCATATTCATGTTCCTTATAGCCTGGGTAGTTCAAATATGCATTTGCATGTGTAATCGGCTGGAGGAATCACGAGAAATGTCGAGTTGCAGGTTCAGCTCCGGCGAAGCACGCGAAGAAGACGACCTGTGTTGATCGACACAGGAGTGTGTCGACCGACACAGGGCCGGGTCAAAATGGAGAAGTCGACAGCTCGTGTCGATCGACACAAGGTTGTGTCGACCGACATAAGGCAAGTCGACAGGGCTGTGTCGACCGAGGGATGTGTCGACCGACACAGAACCCTGTCGGTCGACACAGAGGCGTGGAAGATAAATTCATTTTGCATTTCTTATCCAGTCTTAATTCCTTTCGAGTCTTGTATAATTACAATTAAGATATATGGTCCTAGATCTCTCGTACTGACTTGAGTTCCTTAATTGACTGTAGGAGTTTGAAAGCAAGGACAGTCGAGCTCAGTCTAGCAGGAAACATCTATACTTAAAGCCAAGAACGAGGTGGGAAACTATTTCAGTACAAATCAAAAATATGTTTTTCCTTTTCAAAATGTGTTAAAAATGCTTTGAGTTAAAATGAGATTGCTATGCTTGTTTTGTGCTATTGTGTGTGTCGTCTGTCGATTCCCATCGACAGAGAGTATTACTAATGAGTTTAGAACCAGGATCCATAACTGTGCTAGAACTCATTTAGTAAATTGTGAATTGGGTGAAATGGTAGTGACCTTAAACCCTGGAAAGATAAAATACACGGGTGAAATGGTAGTGACCTTAAACCCTAAAAAGAATAGAAACACGGGTGAAATGGTAGTGACCTTAAACCCTGTGGAATGAGTGATTAATTTAAATACGATCGGATCTTGAAGTGAATTCCGAGATTAGTGCACTTAGATGATAGTGTGTTGAATGTTTAATCATTCCTAACTAGTCATCGTAACTTGGAAGTAGGCCAGCTTCCGGTTACAAAACAATAACGGATACAATATCATGTTTAAATAGCGCATAAAAGAAAATGTTTTAGATAGCACGATTTCTTTTAATAAAATCCCGTGTCTATCTGTGTGAGTTGCATAGCATTTCTCTTATATAAATGTATGTTTTCGGGCATGTTTCTCATTGAGTACATTAGTACTCAGCCCCTCGTATTATTTCTAAAATACGCAGGTTGAGCAGTGAGGATGGCAAGCAGGGGTGTAAACAAGCAATGTGAAGAACTTTAAAATCCAGATCCTAAGATATGCATCTTCGCCACGTTACACACACGATGCTACACTCTCTGAAATTCCTTCCCATTTCGAAATATTTAAATGTTTGAACACTGTTCTATTAACTTTGACTCGAAGTATGTTAATGATGAATTTAGTTATCTTTTATTTTACTCAAGTCTTCCGCTTATTTACTTAAATGAATAAATGTTTGACAAAACCTGAAACATCAATGTAACGCGACCTCAGATTGGGAAGGTCAGCTGGGGGCGTTACAATTTGATAATAAATTTTCTTATTTTTCTTAAATGATAACTTGATATAAATTCATGCTAATGCCCAATAACAGTTAACGGTTGAGTCAATAATATTTAATAATTTTTTCTAATAAGTAAACTTTGTGATATGGAGTAATTACTCAGACGGGAAAAAATGTGTGAGATAAAGCCATCTCCAACTCAAATGCATAATACAGAAACTCAATAAATTGGTTTTTTCTTTTTACCTCCCTAACACAAATATGCATTAATCCAGTAGAAAACCCAAGAACTTTTTTATTTACTATCAGGCCCTTTGAGTGCAATAGTTTTCAACATTTTGACTTTTTATTTATTACTTTGTTTTTCTTATATATAGGGAGAGAGGGATTGAATCACATACTAAAAATTAGTTTGTGTTAAATAGAAATGAATCTACATTATTCGTTCTAAAAAATTAATGGTTGATATAATGCAATTAAACACGAGTGAATATTATGCTTAATTTTCAATTTTTGATATATTAATGTCAACCATTGATGTTATCAATCCAATGGTTGAAATTCATTCAAATATAAATATATATATATATATATATATAGAGAGAGAGAGAGAGTGATGATCATATGTTACCCACCTCTCATATGTTATATAAGACCAAATCTTATCCTTTAATCCTTTTGATCTTATGGTCCACATTATTTTGTAAATTATGGATTTTTTATTTTTATTTATTTAATTTATGTTTACTAAGGGGTTATTAGTCTTTTTGCAATTAACATATTTAAGGAAAATCAACCATATCTCAATTGAATCCCATTAAAGTAGGTTTTGATTTAATTTCCAAATTTTTTTTCATTATTCATGATCTTCTTTTTTCTTTTCATTCTCCTGTGTGCATCGCTTTCATTCTTCACGCCTCTGCGTCGTGGCGGCGCCGATAAATCTTCCGAAGACAGGCGTGATGGGTTTTGTATACTGAAAACATTTATTATAATGAGTATACAACGGTTTATTTCTCCTATCTGTTAACAATCTTACATGTATGAACAATGATATCCTCTTGTCTCACCGATAGGGACGATCATACGGCGTGTTGTAGATCGCAGAAGACAGTATGATTACTTGACCTAGTAACATAAACCTGATCGCAACCGAGACAACGTATGTGGATACGTCTGTCCGGATGGCTGCGACATTGTCGGAATAAGTAGTCTGTCTTGGTTACTTGACATGCTGGTAAGCAGATGTGGCGTATTGATGGACCGCAGTGAGATGTATTCATCTGTCTGACATCAGCGAATACAAGATCTCGTTATATTGATTGAGTCCAAACCCTAACGAAGGTTTAGGGGTTTGCACGGGTTGACTGTTGCTTTGACTTGCCATGGTGGAGAGCCTAAGTAACGTGCTCGTATATCCGCATCTTGAGTAACAGCAGTTCGTGTAGTACCGCCTGAGACTGGGTTTAGGTAACCATATCCGAGTAATAGGATGGGGACATTCCCTGAGGAGCTCAATAACATTCATCGTGCCAAAGTCCTGCAGGCTGATTAATTTCAGGCAAGAGGGATAAGGTTTGAGTGGTACTACTCAGGAATTATAAGATATTAATTAATTGTAGTTAGAGCTTGTCAGAGGCTCCGATTAATTAATGGATGTCTGGTAACCTTAAATATGGGGATTCTCAATTAATGCAACTCGTTCTCATAACGTGGTAATAAAGGGGTAGATCAGTATTAATTCTGTGGTAAAAAAGAATTAATATTAATTAATTAATTGTGTCTTGGGTTGTGGACATGGGAATTAATTAATTTATAGGCCCACTTTATTATTTGCATTAGGTCCCAGGTCTGGCCCAACAAGTGTGCTGAATTGAGCCCAGGAGCCCATTAGGGTTTACAACCCTAGGTCTATAAATAGACAACTCTCTCTCATAAGTTGTAACACAGTTGAAACACACTAAACGTAGGAGAGAGAGAGGGAGGCGCCGATTCATAAGAGAAAGGAGGAGAATTTTCGAATTCTGGTCCTGCTAAAGCCACAGATCTACGGAGTCCTCACCAGTAGTAGATCTGATCAGCACCAGGATACAGATCTGAAGATCTAATTTGGTGAACAACAAATTTCTTCTTCCCTTTTCTTTATTTCAATTTTATCTTAGAAATTAGATTTCTAATTTCTGATTTCGCAGATAAAATCGGATTGCGTGGTTGAATTCAAGTTGGAAATTCAAACGCAAAAAATCGGTTCAGACTCGACGGATTTACGGTATTCTCTCAATCCACAAATATGTATTAAATTCATAGGAGCATGCTAGGGTTTTGTGAATATAGATTATGTGCAATATCCATAAATCGATCCGGTTCAATTTGGTTTTGGTGATTCGGTTCACGGGAAAACCCTACAAGGCGAACACATGATGATTGGAAGCACGGGGCAAGAAGGCGGAGGCAGTGCACATTGTTTTCCTCCTTCACCAGCGCGTCTTTTTCATTATTCTTAACATATTCTGTATAGCTCCTTCGTGCTTTTGTCATGTTAAAGTTTTGGTGGTAACCGATGTTGGTAGCAGTGCAGATAGGGTGAGCGGGTATTGATATTGGAGGAGAAGAAGAAGGCCATAATGTTTTTGTCAATTTTCTGACTACATAATTTTAGATTTTGTTAAATAGGTTGTGTTATGAATTAAAGTTTTTAACCATGTAGATGTTACATTATCTATATGATAGTGATACATTATGTATTCTTTATCTAATACATTATCTTTTTATATCGTGTTTTTCTTTTATTTTTTAAATATGACACCAGGTTTTAGTATAATATTGAAATTGTAAACAAATAACCATATTTGTCGTAGATAATGTAACATTCAAAACTTAAGTAATGTTCCAAGTTGTCTATTATTTTGCAAACAAGACTTGTATCAAGGACCAAATAAGCTGAGAGAAAAATACGCAACACATTCCATAATGTACCATTCGATTGACAGATAATGTACGAATAATTCCACTTATAATGTACTGTTAAGAAAAAAATAATGATACAATATATTTGAATTTATCATTACATTATCTTTTGTATTATGTTACATTATGTAGCTGTAACTATTACATTATTTAGTTTTACTACGATTATCTCAATCCGAACATATGTAATAGGGATTTCGTTTGAAAGATAATTAAATTATCTTTAATTTGATATATAATACATAAAAAATAATTTAAATTTAATGAGTTATGATTATTTAAAGTTGTTGGAAATGGAGATATTTAAATAAATATTCCGGACATAAATATTTAATTTTGTGAAAATTAAATATTACAGAATCGATCTACGTTGTGAGTAGATAATTGTGGTATATTTATTTTCTCAAATTCGTGTTTCGGTGAGTGAGAAATTGATCCGCGAAGGTGACACGTGGCGTCATTATTACATGATTAATTAAGACAAGACATGTAATAATTATGACATCCCACATTGGGAATATAACCTTGGCTTAACAGATTTAAATACAATTACACTGATATGGTGTAATAACTGAGTGTGCTAGGGACGTTGTTCAACGTGCCCGCCGTGTGCCCATGCGCGCCGCCGCCGCCCGCCTCGCCTCGCCTCGACCTTCGGCCTCTGCGAGGCCGCAGGCCGAGCCCGAGCCCACGCCCGTGACCCGTGCCCCGGACCCCGGTTCTTGGTTCTTGGCAATAGGCAATTGGTCTTTGGGTGGTCTTTGGGCTTTGGGCCTTGGCCCGTTACGACCTTATCTTTTTGGTCAACAGAAATGAGCCCGATGGGTTCATCGGAGTGGGTCAGGTCCAGTCAACACGGATGCATATGTGGCTTGCGACGTGGCTGATGAGTCAGCACACGTGCACAATGAGGTGTCAGACCGTTACGCTCGTTTGAATTCAAATGAGCTCCGTGATTGTCGCCCGTAACGGCTGCACGTGCCCGTGTCTCCCACCGTAACTGTCAGTGCCATCATGAGCGCAGGTGTAACCGCTGTCGGACTTTAATTATCCGACACGCTCCCTCAGGTGTGGACATGCCTATAAATAGGCATTCAGGTGGCATGCATCAACGTTCCAAAAATAGCTCTTAGCTGCCTTTTCTGCATTCTTAGCTGCATTTCTCCTGCCAACTCTGTTCTAGCTCCTTCCTGTTCGCCGGAGCTCTGTCGACTGCGGTGCTGCCTCGACCGAGACGAAGCCGTTTTACCTTTGGGGACAAACCGCTAAAACCGAGCACTACGGTGGCGTTTTTGTCTTGCGGGAAGAGATCCTCTCGACTCGGCTGATCAGTTTGATCTTTCAATTTGTTGTATTATTTCATTTTGTGCAAGAGTTGTTTTGTTCTTCTTTTTGATCTTGTATTCAGATCCTCACATATTTAAGAAAAGTTTTATAAAGATTTTAGAGAGAGAAAAATGAAATCTAAGGGATATGAAACCTATTTTCCGTAATTTAAAACCATAAATCTGAAAAGGATAATTTTACCCAATAATGTACCAAACATTGAAACATAATGCACCGAAATTTTCAGTTTTCAGATTTAATTCTGAACGTCCAATTTTGATTTGAATGGTTGGATTTTGGCCTCATATAACATAAGGGAGATGGGTAACCATATAATGCATCCATATATATATATAGAGAGAGGAGGGATCATGTAAAAAAAAATCCCTATGTGAGAAAAAAGAATGAATCGTGTCCATCAGATCTAAAAAAATTAATGGTTGATATTGAATCAAGCAACAAAATAATCAAGCAACAACTAAAGCACAATTAAGCAACATTGCAATCAAGCAACGACCTGAATACAATCATGCAATGCCGTGAATGCAATCAAGCATCTTTCTCACGTTAAGAGTTTTCTCACTGTATATATATATATATATATATATATATATATATATATATATATCATGTGTTAAGAAAAAAAAAACCAAAATTGAAGAGTGATGGTTGTGATTAATGATAATTATTTTATAATAATTTATTTTATTTGAAATTACTAAAGGGGTGAAATTGCAAATTTTATAAATATAATGGTAGAGGTGAAATTGTAAATTTCATAAATATAATGGTAGTATTTAAAAAGTACAACTTTTTAAAAAAAAAGATAATATATTGAGAATATCCTTTCAAGTTTGAATTTTTTTATTTCAGGTTGGAGATGAATTAATTTTTTATATAATTTTCATTGCATTTTGAGTTTGAGTTTGGTATATTGAGCTCAAAATGATCTAATTTACAAATTTGTTTATATTTCCCTATTATTTATGTGAAAAAGAAAAAATATTCAATACTAACCATTTGTTACGGTAGTCTTTTCTATTCACGTGAAAAGTTGTATTATTTTTAGTATAGAAATATTCCATTGCCTGAATTGGTATATTTATTAAATTGGGCGTCCCTACCCAATTGTCAGATTTCCAAAAACGATAATTTTTTCACACAAAATAATAAAATATTAATTTCACTTACATTCACAATCCTTAAGTCACGTGGCGAAAAAAAGTATACATTTGCATGCGAGTTGCGATGGAGGTAGTTCAAATTTGCGCATTTGATGAGCGAACAGAGAAAAGAAGGGATCTTAGACTATCCTTATAAGTGACCTGCTATGACCCAATCATCGAATAAAATATTTATTTATTTTTCCACCACTACACAACCTACCAATTAATATTTTTTACCTTTCCATTAGTGACCCAACACAACTAAGCTTTTTAATTAAAATATTAATTTTATTTTCTTCCAATATAATATAAAATATTAAAAAATATATTTTTATATACTAAAAATTGAAGAATTACTTAACCAATAAAAATTATTACAATTAGTACAAATAAAAAAAAACTTGACAAAATATAGTACATCACAAAATGTGAAATTTTAGTTAATACAAATTTTCTTTCATGATGTGTGAAATTATAGTAATATTGGGATTTAGTAATGACAATTTTTATTTATCGATTTTGGTTTACTTTTTAATTATTATAATATAAATATATAATTTAAATTATTTATAATTATATAATAAAATTTTAAAATAAAATAAATTTACCATTGACACGTGTGTACAACAAAAAGAGTGTGCGTGCACTGTGCAGCAAAAAGTGATTGGGCGCTTCGGATTGGCCTTCTACCATAAATCACACTTATAATTACTTTTTTTATTTAATTTTAATATTATATAATCTATATATATATTAAAGTAAGTGTAAATATATGAAAATAGCCACTTTCATTATATAAAAACCTTAAATGACCACTTTTATGTAGATATTCAAAAAATGGCCAAAATAATGTAAATGGACTAAAATATCCTAATTATTGACTTAATATTTATAGAAATTTGTATTTACGAATATTACAACAATCAGTATCTTGTTTTACTCAAATTAGATTTTAAAAGATACATTTAACTAATTCCTACTAACATTATTTCTACTTCTCAAATTATATATATAATAATTCTATGAACGAATTTTAAAAAATTATTAATATAATTAGAATTGTTTATTTTTAACCGTGTCTATTAACAAACTAAAAAAACCATTAATTAAAGTTGTTTATTTTTTACAATAAGTCCATTAACAAACTATTTTTTAAAAAATATAATTAAAACTGTTTAATTTCAATAAAATTAAATTAACAAATAAATCCCTCTTATAAATAAAAATTACATTTGCGACTTCAAACCATTTGTGATGAAAAAATTACAAAAATAAACAAAATTCAAATACACTCGTTTGCGATCAAACATTATAAACCATTCAGCACTCATAAAAAATAAACAAAATTTAAATACACTCATTTGTGATCAGAAGAAATAAAAAATAATTTTGCCACTTGAGATCATTTAGCACTAATTTTACTAATAAATCAAATAAAATCTAAATACAAAATCACAAAACTGGTACGACTAGAAATTTTAAAAAATGCCAAAAAAAAAAAAAAAATAATTCGTGTTATCTCATATTTTATTTTATCTAAAAAATATTAATTCCAATACTTGTAGAAAAAACAGGAATTGATTTTTTATTCAATCATTCCATATTGGAAATCATATTTGAAAGGTAAGGGTATTTTGGCAAAAATGGCTATTCTTTAAGGGTATTGCTAAATGGACACAATATAAATGACCATAATTTGGCCAGAATATGCTAATTAATGCAATTAATCAACAATAGAATGTAAATGTACAATATCACCCTTTATATTATTTAATACTATAAATAGTGTGTACAATTTGAAAATAATAAAAACTGCTTTAACATCTAATTGGCAATATTAAATTATATATTATTGTAAAAATAATTTTTAAAAGAAATTAATTTATTTTTCATATTAATACAATGAAAATAGGATATTATTGTCAATACATACCAAAATTGCATCTTCATATAGAATAAAATTTTAAATCAAAATTACAAAACACCACTTCTATAATATAATATTAAAATTTTATTTCTATCCTCTGTTCATTGACCAAAATAAGAATGTATTTTTAAATCATATAATATAGTGTTCTAATTGAATCTAGCATGATTCATTGTTTTAATTATAATTAAATAATAACTTATCAAATATAATTAAATAATAAATTATAATTCATGCAATATTAAAACATAATGTCACAATGATACATAATAAAATAACTCATGGCATTGAGATGTTACATATAATAACAAATTATACTATATAATAATTCAAATAATTGAAATGTTACACTTATTCTCACACCATATTATATGTTGGTCCCTATTTATCAGAGTATAGTACATGTGCACAGCGGAAAATTTTATGTTTAGTTTGGTATCTTGCACTTATCCAAATTGAGGGTGACGTGTCAGCTTGGTTTGTTCAAAACACTTAGGTACTTGAAGTTTACTTAAACTTAACTGTCAGTATTCAATACATACTCCAACACTTGAGTGTTGGGTTTCAAAATGAAATAAAGCTATACTGACGAATAAATGAATAAAGCAGTAAATGACAAACAGATTTATAGTGCTTCGGACTAAACCATCATACGTCCACTCTTCAGACACTTGGTCTGGTAATCCACTAAGCTTATAACTTTTACAGGTGCTCATACGATCTATTGCTTGTCGGTGAATGCCCTGTCCACCGATCCACAAGCGCACTCGCCTGGTCCTTGCTTGGTTCCTTGCTTCGCAGCTCCTCAGAGTGTGAGCGCACCACTCAGCCTCCTCGTATTCGGAATGGGGTGTTTATAGTTCCCCCGTGAACTATCTCTTCTGCGGCAGGTTGCTCGTAAGAGTCAGAGTACAAGATGTACTTGACTGTTGTAGTTTTTCTTGGAGAGAAAAACTACCAAATTGTAACTCAAGAATACAGAGATTTTGAGTCTCGTGTTCACTTGGTGGCGCACAAAAAGCTTAATAGCCTTGAAAGTAAGCTCACCCTGTTAAGCTTAAACTTTCGGTGGGAGTTCACAAATCTTGTTGACTTTCGAGAGTACTTCAGTATTTGTAATCTTGAACTCGTTCGGGTAACCTTCTTTCGTTGGAGTGCGTAACTTTTTAGTTCATTTCGGTAACTTTCTTCTTCGATGATTTCTCAGGTATTTATACCCGAGATGTTGAAGGTTTGAATTTAAGACCCGTTTGAGACAAAATGGAAGATGTCCAATCAGATGTCTCTATTGGTTGCAACGTTCAGCGGGTAGGTGTACTTTTTGCAGAGGGTCTACACTTTTTTCGCCTTTTTCTGACTTTGACAGCGACGATTTTATCAAAACGGTAGTATTTTGCCAGTTTGAGAAATCCCGGACTGAGCGTCCTACAGGGGCGGACTTATGTGTTGGATTGGGGGTACACTTGTACCCCCAAAATCTCATTTTATTATTATTAAATATATATATTTATTATAATTTTTATTATTTATTTATATATATTTTTATGTAATGTACCCCCAATTTAATTTATTTATATATTGTATCCCCGATTGTAAGTTTCTGGATCCGCCACTGGCGTCCTAGGTAGCGAAACTTAAAGTTTCTTGCTTGCAGACTTTAAGACTTCTCCAATCCTTAAAGTCTGTTCTTCTTCAGTATATCTTGCGATTCCTCTTTTCCTCATATGCTGGGACCTAGACTAGGAAGTCTACGCTGGTGTTGTCATACTTGCAACTCCGTGCTGTTGACATCATCTCTTGTAGTATACTTGGTCTCTTGCTGCTTAGTATGGTTTTAGCGATTGCACCATACTATATTGGATTCGTATTTGATGAAATCCGTACTCCGCTAGACTCTTTTTCTACCAGGCTTGTAAGACATATTGCGTTCCTCTGGCCTGTTTGAGTCTTTTGCGCGTACTAGACCTTTTTTACTAGTCTAGTTTCCAACGTTAGTATCAGCTTACAACTCGATAAAGAACCTATAAAGGACTTTATATTTTTTTTACATAAGCTGAAGACTAACTAAGATGGCTTTTACAATCTTTAATCCACCAAAACATAAAATAAAAGGAAGGATATTTTTATCAAATTTCTAATATTATATAACAAAATAAAATTTATAATATTGAAATAAGATACGAAGTAAGATATAATTTTATAATATATTATTGTATTATTTCTACTAGTATTAATTGTTTTTAATATTATAATAAATTGTGAGATAAATACTGAATTGCATGTTAAATTCCTATGCGGCAATAATATGAATTTTTTATAAATTACAATTAAAAAAAAATCATCCCCTTCTCTGCTATCTCTCTCCTCTCCCCCTCACTTTCTTCTTCATCTCCCCAGTGCCCCCTCCCCTCTCTTCCATCGGTGAGCACAGTTCTCATTCATCTCCATGAGAAATAAGTTTTAAAATAAAATAAAGGATTTATAAAGATAAAATTTTAAATAAATCATTGAAAACAAATTGATAACAATTATTATTTGTAATCTTCCTTGTTTTGGTTATTGTGTGATGGTTAATGAGGTGATTTGATGAAAGCTTCATAATTTAGATTTTATGGAAAATTTTATGAATAACACCCAATTTTTGTTGAAACTATGTATATAATATTTATATAATTCTGAATAATTATTTTAAAAAATATTACACTCACAATTATATATGATTATAAAAAAAATATGTTATCATCATTGACCTATATTCGATGTAGAAATTAACATTAGGGCCATCAGTATAAATCAAAGAATTGAGTTATAGAAAAAAATAACTTGTTACAAACTATTAAACAGAAAAAAAGTTGGAGAAATTGGAGAAAAGAATAAAAAGAAAGTGAAAATCTGACTTTAAATAATAATATAAGGGTAATTGTGTAAAAAAAGTATGGCATTTAATACACATTAACAATTTACTAAACAATTATCATATAAAATTACTAAAGTGTCCCTATGTGGCTGGCCATATTATGGCCAAATAGCATTACCCATTCTTTAAATGTATTTTTAAGATTGGCTATTTAAAATTTTTATATAGTTAAAATGGCTATTTAGGGTTTTCACTCTTAAAGTAATGCCGGATAGAATTTATGGTAATATTTAGTTACATTAATTGTTAATTAATGAAGTGCTTAGTTCATTAATTATTGAGTTAATAATTCTATATATATAAATATTATATTATATGATTTGGTTTTTTAATTGGTCCATATAAGGTAAATATTGCAATAGGTAATGAATAATTTATTTGATATTTTAGTAATAAATCTATAATGTCTATTGAAAAGATATTAATTAAAATAATAATTATTTCAAAACATAGAAAATAAAATTATGTAATTTTATAATAATACATTCATTGGAGCACAAATAAATTAGATTTTTTAAAAAAATTATATTTATCTAATCATTATCCTTTGATGAAAAACAATAACGTTATTTTATAAAATCACGTAAAATATATTTTTTCTAATAATTATAAATTAGATAATATGATTAGGAAATCTTATGAATTCAATATTTATATGAAATCCTTTTATATATAAATCCAATCCGAAATTAATAATATTAAACCATTAATATATTTATTTGTATTAATTTTTAAATCTTAGATATTAAATAAGAAAAAAATCATATATATTGTCATTATTAGTATATTAATTCTTGCTATATTTATAAGTTTTATCTAATAAATTTAAAAAAAAAATCAAAATATCAATTAAAAGAGATTACAATTGATTTGGTTATTCCAAATTTAACTGATTTTACATATATAAAAATAGATTGAATACATGATTCTATTAATTAAGGAAATGGTTTAATATGATTTTACATTAGTTTATCAAATTAAACACAATTCTTAAACTATGGAAGAAATGATCAAACTTTAAACCTTCTATTGTTCTATTAATTCACACTATAAATATGAGTTCCCTATTTACAATTTCATTAGCTCTATATTTTCCCTCAAATGAAAAATCAAATTGTGTTTATTTGTTTAGTTTAGTCTCTCTCTCTCTCTCTCTTTATTTATTTTTTGTTTTTATTGTAAATCATATTATTTAGTTTTAAATTGAGATTCGGTCAAAAGAATGAGGAAATTGTTTTGTTCAAATAATGAATCGAGTATTTTGTAAGGATGAAGATAAAAGTAAAGGTATGCGTATTTGCGTGAAGTTTCACATTTCAATGCGAGATCAACACACCAATTATAATTTGCATTTTATGATTTATCATATTCAGATTTTGTTATCTTATTATGGTGAAGAATAAAATCACTGCACTTTGCACTTTTGTTTTCCTATTTTGAGTTTTTAATGTGGCAATATGGTACATGTATTAAGGACGAAATAATTACAAATAAAATAATAACTAAAAATAACTAAGAATACTAAATAAAATAATAACTAAAAATATTAAATGAAATCAAAAAGTAGTAAAAATATAATAAGAATAATAATAAATGATTATGTAAGATAAAAAAGTATAATAAT